>JAGSMT010000248.1:0-303139 GCA_029286875.1 Lamproptera curius | reverse complement strand
TTATCAAATTACAAAGAATGTATGCGATGTGTATAAAGTAAGTCTTTATTTTAAATTGGAAGTAGTTTTTTTACATTACAAACTCTATACGGCAAATGGCAAAGATGTAAGAACTAAACCGCTAGTATACGCTGTACTATACCAACAGTTGTTGGGGAGTAGTATTTGATGACCCTCCCGTCACTCTAAGGGCACATTTGTTTAGTTGTGATGGGTAACCCTTGATCTTATTTTAAAAGCATGCCAATGCATACGCCGTACCACCTTTGGTAGGCGTCCTTCTGCCATTGAACCGCAAAGTACCAATATAAGTGTTAAAACTTTCACAAAGAAAAAACCCTAGCAGTCGTAATTCAAGTTTTACATAAAATTGCTGTTAGAACAGATTATGGACACTAGAACTACCACTACCTAGAAACACAGCGTATTGTCAACACTGCTGACTAAATATAACGATTATTTACAATTTAGTAACCATTAATACTACTTAATAGTCAAAGTCAAAGGTAAAGTCAAATACCTTTATTCAATTTGGAAGCATGAAACTTTCTTATTGATTTTCAAATATATTACCACCGGTTACGTAAATGAAAGCCTCTGATCTGAGAAGAACCGGCGTAAGAAACTCAGCGGGTCTTAGTTATCGATCTTATATTCCCTTATTCAATAATTTTATCCTGAATATTTTATTCAACGATTGTTCATTAAGATGAAAGAAAGCGGCCGTTAAAGACAAATTAGTCACGCGATGGCAAGGAGCCAAACTAATTACTAGCAGCACGATTTTGGAAACCACAATTTGCTTCTGCTTGTAGCATAGCTTGGTTACGATTTGAATTCGAGGTGTATAGCCAACAATTTCTACTATTTTTGTAGAGAGGCTGGGCCAGTTTTTCGTATTGTAATTAACTAAAGTATATAAATTTATATATTGTAGTAACAATAATGCATAATTTAGTATGATGGTTTATAGACATATTATAGGCGTATAAGGCAAAAGTATAATAGAAAAGTACTCGATTTCTACCATACACACAATCAACAATTTCGTCGATTAAAATATTATAGGGCTTAAAACAAAACTTTTACGTATTATTAATTTTCATTATTTGAATCAAATTTAATCTACACTTTTAAGCGGTGCAAAAAAAATGTTACAAGTATAAATTATATGTGATAAAACCCAGCATTTAAAAAAATATGTTTGAAATAAAATCATGAATTTTCTCGCCTAGCTAGTACGCTTTATGTGGTTGAGTTGCATCTGCGAGATCAGAAACCGTCCCGACTCAAACTTAAAATGTTAATGAGTTATACTTCTTACTTTCCAGTTTTATTTTTAATTTTAAGTGAGTTTTTTAGTACATAAAGCATAAAAACTATTTTTATTACTTAACGTTTCATTTTAACACCAACATGTACCAGGAAAGAATATTAAAGCTATGTATTTCTGAAAACTTTCCTTCTGTACATATATGTTAATGCAGATTTTAAATATATTTTTGTATTTTACATAAATTATATGGAATTAATGAAAAAAGATACGACAAGATTTTTACCTATTTCTTTATCATTTAACATAATTTATTTCTTTTTTAAATAAGAAATGAAATATTTATACAAAGTTATAAAAATATATTAATGCATTACTATATATAAATTATACTCAAATTTTAAAACTAAATTCAATTGCGTATTCATTCGCAGTGTTTGCAAAACGGCTGCTAAATTCCATTCTTAAAACCGTTGTCCCAGTGCCGGTTTCTGCATGAATTTTAAACAATAAAGTAGCATTCGTTGCATCGTTAAGCCGCACATACATATTTCATGGTGCCGACTTCAATAAAGATCACATCGGTTTTAAATTGACCTGCCAAATATATGGCAATTAATTAAAAACAAAATACATGGATGTAAGTCATGAGTCTTTTAATAGGTGTACTTATTGTCAAAATTTTATGAAACATTCACTTTTTTTAATTCACTTAATTCTTGAGTTTACCTATGAACCTGAACCTTAACTTGAAAAAACGACTCTTAAAATATAATTTAATTTGTAGACACTATCGAGTCTGTTACCTTCGGAACTTTGTATTTGTTAAGAGTTCCTGTCAATTTTCTTTTTAAAGTTTATGTGTAGAATTTAATTAAACCTATTTTTAATAAAGGTTCAATTGTATTGAAATGGAGTTGAGGTGGTCTCCTATTTGGCGTTAAACTCGTAGACCCCGAAGTGTATCAACTTCTCTACCGATACTGAGTTAATGACAATTAAATGTTACAATAGATTAAAAAAATACAAAGAACCCTAGCGTTCTTAAATGTGCGATTAGATTTGTAAGCTAGTCCCTACAGTTTTGTAATGTGTGTTAATTTTAAATTGCAACCTTACTGTTAAAACATAAATGTGATCTGTTAAAATTTACTACTTTCTGAAAATTTTACTTAGACTACAACATATAAGCTCTTAATCAGAATATATAAACTTTGCATCTCTTTGACAGGATCATTAATTTAATCACTCCAACTACGAGTGAAACTGAGATGATAACTTCATCGCGTTTCACTCACTTCGTGAACTATCGCAATAAAAATTGGTAACCTTAATTCACTGCTTCTTGTACAGAATTGGACTACGTTGTAATAATTTAATATCATACGATATTGAATGTCTATAATAGTATTTAAATTTATAAGTTATTATTTCAGATAACTAAACGTAAATGTTCCTGATTCATTTAATTCGTATTAAATGTATGCGAAAGCTTTACTGCGAGTAGCTAAACTGAATAACATTTACATGAATAAATTTGCCATTATTTGAGTGAAATACACTGCCACTATGGTGAATGGAGAAATTAAAATAATATTCCTTGAACTATGAAAAAGATGCCTGAGCTATAATCTCACACTGCTGCCTTTTGAAGTGTACCGCTAACGCTGTAATAAATTTAATATCATACGAATATTGAAATTTCTATAATAGTATGTTAATATTTATTGAAGGTTTTTTACTCTTCCTCTAACGATTCCGATTCAATTTAATGTCTATTAAATTACAGAAGACTTACTAGCTGTAGTAAAATATAACTATTATAAACTTTATTATTTTAGTGTGTAATACCGTATATTAAGAATTAAAATAATATGTGCATTTTAAAATTGACTAAGTTCCAATTCTGCCTTTGTAATATAATTTTAAGATAGAAAATATACAAAAAAATCATGTTTTTTAATCTTCGACTGAACGAAGAATGCTAATAGCACACTTATAAGGTTGTAGCTCCACCTTTTAGAGAGAACCGATTTAGTACCTACCTTGGTTTCTATCGCAAAGCAATATGGTGAAGAATTATTGCGTTCTGGTTCGAACGGCTTAGTACGTTATGTTATTCGCAACATTTATTATCTCAGGGCACTGTCAATGCCGTTAACTATCAGTGAAACTGTTTATTATTTATAAATCTTGTCTTATTCATATCACCTTGATGTCACTTGACGCCTCCTATCCTCATCCATTAGATTGGACTATCCACCTGTCAATGCGGTTGTCTCCTTATATCTACTAACTGATATTTTAAAGCATACATCGCATTTCAAGTTGTCCTTATAACTGAAGGAGGCCTTTGAATCAACCTCAAACCATTATTTACAGTTTTCTAGCTAAAATAACGAAGTTAAAATAATACAAATGAAGAGAAATAAAAAAAACAAAACAACAATATATGGAAAAAATTCAAGTTATCAATAATTTTTCGAAAAAAAATTCTGTATCCTCATACAAGACAATTCACGCTCCAATACTTTGCGTATTATTTTAACGCAACAACACAACAGAAGAAGTTGATGTTATCACAAAAGTTTTCCTCAATTCTATCATTCGCGGATTTACTTCACGAGGAACAAATCGAATTTCCTTTGCTACAAACTTTGTTGGATATATTTATAGCTTGTAACGACAAAGTATTGGAGCATGTTATTTTTTATGGTCTATTTAAATTATTAATGTAATGCACTATTTAAAATCTCTCCTACGTTTAAGCGTCAATGATAGTGCGTTACAAATAATGATTATAAATTAAGGTATAAAGAAAAATAACCCTTTTTAATTGCGTAATAATTTTATATAATATTTTTTATTTTATCCTTTTGCAATACACATAACTGCGTTGAGCATGCTTCAACTTTTTGATGATTAATTTGCTATTTATAGTTCTAAATAAACATTATAATTATATCAGCCTTAAAGTCACGACAGCCTACCAATTTATCATTAGGTTTTAGCAAGTAACCACACGTGGTCAAAAAGTGGTGGAACTGCTTTTTACTCCATCGACATGGATTCTACTTTTCAGACAGGGATCGGCCATGTCAATATCCAACAAAAAAAAAATTTGACATTGAGTCCGATTGAACCGACTCGGTTTATTAAAGCAACGTATTTACCAATGGCAGCAAGTTCTAAAAAATATTAAAAAACATACTAATTTGTTTTAATATTTACAATAACAACAAGTGAAAAAATTAAAGCTTGATTACTATCACAATGTTTAATTTGAATATTTAATAAAATATTGCATATGATGAATGGTATTAGACATATTATCAATGCACATATCTAATATCATACATATATATTTAGCATAAATAGAGCCAAACTAGTACAGAAACACATGTTATTGTGTCCTTTGCCAAAAAAGAGCAGTACAAAGTGGTAAATACGATTATAGACTTGGCTGCGACACAATACGACTGGCGTCTAATGCGAGTGACATAACATTAACTCTAAAAACGGCAGTTCCAGTCCTGACTGTATCTTTAGTAGAAGACAACCTCAAATCATTAAATTTTAATCAATAATTATATGGATTCATTATATAATTTTAATAACTTAAATCAAAGACAATAATCTGAATGTAACCGAACCGTACGTAATAATTTAGTACTAACATACGTAAACTCAAGTTTTTTAAGTTGAATAGAAATTAAGCACTTACTCCTTTATCGTAGCAATTACGTTAAGTTTTTTCTTATTGCATGAACAGTTTGCATAAAAGCATGCCTATTAAATTGTTGGCCAATTTGTTGACATCTCTTATGCCATTTTTTTCGCATTCCAATAAATGTTCTGTAACTTTATGGTTTTTGGGCTAGTTTTTTAATTTTAACGTTGATGTTGCATTAAAAAATTAAATATTATTTTATTTGGATTGTGGACGTGAGACGGCACTTGCTTTGCGTAAAACTATTCAGGTCATTACAACTTTTTATCGGTGACAATAAAAGACAGTTAAAAGGCATTTAGTTTATAAGATTTATCGTTGTTATACAAAGTTTGGAGAGGAATTTTTAGTTATAAGAATGCTCCTGGAACGGGAATGCTCATCCAAATCCGAAACGTTACCTCAAAGTATCATTGTCGTTACATAAAATACAATAAGGATAAAGGAGCAAACATGATATCGTTTATGTTTGTTTAAAATTATCTCAAAGGTTTCATAACGCATACTTCTTCTAGGTATGTTTGAAAATTAACTAAATTAAACAAGCGTATATCGTACCAAACAGTAAATGTTTATTGAATCTACGATACGGGTTGTTTTCATTTTACTATTTAATGTTATACAGAGTTTATTGATTATAACCATAATTAGACTTCAAAACATTGTTTCATTTTGTAATAACAATGTTTGGTAAGTTTATTATTTTTTATGAATGTATTACATCTATGGCGTGGCAAATTTAAAAAATATAAATATACACCCAAAAATAATAGACAATTATATAAATAGCTGCATATAAGTTTTATCTTAGTAAAAAAGTTAAAACAACATAAACTATAAAAAAATGTGAATGGTTACAATTTTTTTTTTCCTTTTAACTAAAACATGTTTAAAATTTTTAACAATTTACCAAGAAAAGTCAAAGTAATCTTACTTTGCGGAGCCGTACTCAAGCATTGAATTTGACTTAAATGGATGAATTGTGATGGGTTGCATGAACGGTGCTTAAGCTGATGGATTTTATTTGGCTCAATAACAAAAGGTGACTTTTGCAGTTTTTTTAGAAACAATTGTCCTAATTGTTTGTAAAAAAACTGCAAAAGTCACGTTAGTTACTATGATTTTTTACAATAAAAGTTAATTTATATCTCACACCTTATTTTTGAATATATTTATATTTATCTCAGTATTTTCGCTAGTTTTATTTACTCGATATAGACACGTCAATTCAGTGAACGCACTAAATTCGAATCATATTCGCACTTGAAACTAACCTTTCATCGATTTCCATAGCGCCGTTGAGTGCTCACGGTGCGCTGTCTCTTCCATTTCATCAAACTGAGACAATTGCTTGTGATGATGAAGGGTTATTCAGAGGCAGATGATGAATGCACATATGATTGCAAATACTAAAAATTTATGCTTTCAATTCGTTAGATATTTTTATTGTACGCAAATAAAATACGATTCTTTCTTGAAAATCAAGTAACTACATATTCAAATTTACTTTATTCTAATGTGCGGAGAGAATTTTTCATAGAACATTAAGAACAATTATTATACTAGGCAGATTTTCTTACAAATTAATCATTGAATAAAAACAACAACTGTCTTGATTTTGTAGAATTCAGTAACATTTAAATTATGACTCTAGCTCAATATCATATATGAAATTAATATTTTTTATGCAATAAATAATTTATAATAGATAATGAAAATCGACGAAGCGCTTCTACAGTTAGGTCTAAAAAACTTTATACTCAATAATGACGTTGATCAATCTTTCATTTAAATTTTATTTGCTCTAATTAAAAAAATGCGAAAACTGAAACAACATTAAGTTGAAGTTTGTGTAATAGGATACTGTTTTGTTACAGACTTTAAAAAATACATACTTACAATTGTTTGTTTGATTATTTTAAAAGATGACATAAAAAAGATCGGTAGCATGCATTGCAGTAAATAAGCAAGTGCAATCTTTTAAATTTTAGAGAGATATTCGAATTTGAATTTGCATTGTAAAAGCTGTTAAAGCAAAAAAATTAACACAAGCTTCCAGTGTACGAAGACAGGTTTTCCTTAAAACGACTGGCATCTGACATGTGCAACCCAAAGGATAAGCTGCGTTCATTAGATTGATTAGTTGACGGTAAATTAACCTTTATTAAATAAAAAAAACCCACAAAAAAGCATAATAACGAAGCTTATCTCAGTATTTTTAAAGCTAATTAAAGTCAATTTAAATTGTTTATGTCAAATAATACATTGTAAATAAAATAAAAACTTTTTTAACTTTAAATATATATATGTATATATATATATATATATATATATATTTGGAACTTACTTGTTTGTTTATTTTTAATGGTAGGCAATGATGAAGTACAATTAATTACTATATGTTTTCTCTTGCACCAATTAAAAATGTACACATTAAATAATATGATGGCTACCAGAAGATGTTGTTGTTTATATAATAATATTCAAAATTGGCTTTTTATTACACTGCTGATAATAATTAATGGAGCCAAAATTTTGCACTCGCATGAGTGATTATTTGCTTTTAATTGGTATTGTTTGGTTCATTGCTTCGTGTTATGAACGTATAATCGATCATGTTTGTATTATTAACAAAACAATTATTCAACCACGTTAAAATAAATAACTACAACTAAAATTGTTATAAAAAATTGTGACTAAGTATTTGCATAAAGTTAAACAAAGCTGAAGACATAAGGAAAAAAATCATGTTCCCTGTAAAGTTTACACAATTAGCATTTGTTTCATAGGTATAAAAAATTGTATTATTTTATCATTAGTAACTACTCGTTTTTTCTAAAGCCTAAAACCTATATTTAACTGTTTCAAACACATCTGATGACATATTTGGTTCGATTTATTCATAGATGTATTTTACTTTTTTGTGAACAATACTGCCTATAATACAAGGTTTTAAGAGTTTAATATTATAAACTAAAATGTTTATACAGAGTATGCAGACGTTTTTGTTACATAACTACTAACAATGTGTAGCTTGTCCATAAACCGAAGTAATTACGTTAAGAACATTTTCAATTTGGCCAGCGCTGCCAAATCCGATAGGCATATCGTTTTAGGGATTATTAAGCCGCACAACTCCGTAACACTAATCCGGCACAAGCCTAACATTTAACATCGCAGTTCAAAAGCATTACAAAACAGATTTCATCTATTATATTCTAAGATGTATGTAATGCTGTTGTAAATTTACTAACCTCAACTAAATAAATTGTATAAAACCGCATACATTAGGGAGAGTGTTAAATAATAAACAACACTCGAAATAAAAGACCAGATATTCTACTGTTAGGGTATATGATTTCCTTGACAATACAATTTAAGTAAAAAGTCGAAACTATATACAATAACCATAACAATAAAAATTAAAAATGAAATAAGAATCACTCATTAAACTGCTTTCATTAGCAGACCCTATCCGTCTACTGCAGGACATAGGCCTTTCTCAACTGATCCCTAGCTACTCGCTCCTAACTTGCGCCGGCTACTATACGGAGATCGGCGTCCCACCTGGTTGGGGGTCGACCAACGCTCCGTCTTCCCGAACGCGGCCTCCACTCCAGAACCTTTTCGGCCCATCAACCATCGGTTCTTCTGACCACGTGACGAGCCCACTGTCACTTCAACGAGCTAATCCTTTGCACTATGTCAGTGACTTCAGTTCTTTGCCGTATTAATTCATTACGAATTTTGCCCAACAAGAAACTCCGAGCATGGCGGTTCCATAGCGCGTTGAACCAGGCAAACTTGGACAAGTCCATAGTCACAGGACGCAGCCCCTTAGATCATCAGGGAGTACTTGATTAAAACTTTCGTCATCAAACATTGCAAGTGCCCAGCACAACTAAATCCTTCTATCGGCTTCCCTCTCAAGTTGTGTTTCGCACTTCAATACGTCCAAGGTACCCATACTCATTGACTACTTCGAAACTAACGCCATCGACACTGATCGGCCCCGGGAGAACATGTTCGTTGAACATGACTTTTGTCTGTCAGTTCATCGAGGCCAACACGTCGGAGGATTCATTTAGGCTGTGCTACATTTCCTGCAAGCTTTCTAACGATTCGGCCCACATTACGTTATCGTCGGCAAAACGAAGGTGTGAGAGGTACTCGCCGTTGGTGTTTATGCCGCATTCAGCTCAGTCTAGATATTAAAGATGTCCTCAAAAGCATTTGTGAACAGTTACGGAGAAATGATTTCCCCCTTCGCACTCCACGATGCAATTGGATTGGTCTCGTGTGACCACCCGGAATCAGGATGGACAGAAAAGCAGCGCTATATAAACCTCTCAGCACCTCAACGTATCGATAATCGACCTGGCATCGCTGAAGAGCTTTCAGAACAGCCCAGGTATCCACAGAGTCAAAAGCTTTCTCATAGTCCACAGGCTGATTGTATTCGCGATTTTTGACGACTTGCCTTAGGTATAAATGGCTTAATGTGCTAAATCCTTACGATCCAGCCTGCTCCGGTAGCTGGAACTCATCGAGTTTGTGAGTGAGGCGATTCGTCATGGCTCTAGAGAACAATTTGTATATGTGGCTCAAAAGTGAGATCGGTCGGTAATTTTGAGCAAGCTATTATCAACCTTCTTAAAGAACAGAACGACCTCACTTTCAAGCCATGCCTTGGGAGAAATGCCCCGTAGAAGGATGGAATCGGATAGCTTTCGAAGCTTGCTAAGAACAGGATCACCCCCTGCCCTAAGCAGTTCGGCCATGATTCCATCCTTCCCAGGAGCTCTTCCACCCTTAAGTTGCCTAAGAGCCTAGACTAACCTCGTCAAAACTGATGGTAGGAAGCTCGCCAGAAAGGTGCCGAGTAAGTCTAGCGCGCGGATCGTTATCCCGGTTATCAGGTTGAGGAGCTTTTGACGCTTACAATTTGCCGTAAAAATCCTATATCTCAAATAAGATCTCAGGCGTTTAAGAAAGCGTCGAGCCGGAACTGTTCCTAAGCTTCGACAGATGGCTTCTTCCGAGCTTCTCCACAAAAACCTTAGACCCTCTATTCTGCTCAATCGCTTCGGTTATCCATTGCGTATTTGAGCAGCGGAGGCCTCGGCGTATTAGTTTGCGGATCTGCTTCGAAAGAAGTTTCACATCTATCGAAGTGGTATCTTCATGCTTTCGACGTTCCTCCATAAGACCAAGCATCTCATCGGAGAGTTTGGATTTCCAGCCAGTACGCTTACTCCCGCAAAACCTTTTACCCACATCTCGTATGCTATCCACTTCGGCATCCTGTGCCTTGTCAACTGCCATTGTGGTGTCCGATATGTTAAGAGCATCAAATCGGTTTTTTAATTCAAGTTGGAATTTATCACAATTTGTCGGAAGTAAGGTCGGAGAGTAGATCTCATCAAGTGGGCCCGTTCTCGCTGAAAACCCATATTCAGGCTGCCTCTTACCAATCGGTGATCACTTCCGGTTTTGAACCTATTGATCAAAGAGACATCCCTAAATATGTGCTTCCGGTCCGTCATTATTAAATCTATGTCATTACTTGTCGCAGTATCAGGACTCAGCCATGTCATCGGGACACTTCCTGTGAAGCCTCTTCTTAAAATATGAATCGTTGTCAGGGTGTGCCGAAGTTGGCGAGTACTTTTGTATCACTTTAAGGATAAGGTTAGTGAGTTTAAGTACAAGGTACGCTACCCTACTCGAAACACTCGAGACGGCGATAATGTTGTCAACAAATGATTTATTGACGAGGAATCCCACGCCGCCTCGTGACGGATGGTCACCCCCTCGGACCTGATGGCAGGGTTACGGTATCCTCTCCTTGTCTTCGGACTTCACACAACCCTAAAATGTGCCACCGTATTTCACCCAATTGTACCTCCAGCTTTGCCAAGTGTTCGCCAATACATAACGTTCGTCCGTTATACGTAGCCAGGTCAAGTTTTTGATGGTCGCGATCCGTAGCCCGGGGATTTTTAGCACCCCTTGTCCCACCGTCACCATGGCCGCTACCGTGGCCAGGAATAGTGGGACTACCGAGAACTAGGGGACGTTTTGTTTTAGTGGCTTCCATCGAAAAGTAATGCTCATAATTGCCACGCTGAGCAGGCGGATTGGCAATAACTGATTGCACCTGAAACTGCGGATCTACCGTAAGGCAGCGCCGCCGTCAAGTGGGCGGTGGGGTCATCACATCCCCACGCTCAAAACTACTACTATTACTTTTTTTAAACTGCTTTAAAGAAAGCAATAGTAGTTTAAATTTTATTAGCTTTAATAAATAATACACTTTACAATTATTTTAAATCATACACGACGTCTTAAACCCTTCTCAAATTTACAAGAACTAACCTAGGGACCATGGTCACTAGGAAAGGTTAAAATTGTAATGTTTATCTTTTTAGTTATTTTAGTCCAGTTCATTATTTATAGTTTTGCTAAAATCTATCCTAGCAATAAAAATTTTATTTTCAAAAACTTCTTCTCTATTGGCTTTCTTTTAGTATGGATATAAGAATCAATAGTTTCAATTATACTTTTTTCTGTATCTTGTAAAAAGGACCAATTATTTCAGACCCAACGTTGACTGAAAAAAATACGCCTTTCCGATGGACTAACATGAAATGCGTTTTTATGAAGGCTTGGTCATGTCGGCGCTATATATTGGCAATTGTCTTACTCTATAAAATTGCGTAAAAAGATAATATTTATGTATCTTAAAAGATAAAAAATCAAAGGAGCGTTCGCTATCAATATTATCTGAGGAAAGATATCGTAAATTGTTCTTTTTTTTTAGAGTACAATGTTTTTGGAGTTATACTCTTGCTAACAATAGTGATCATTAACTATTTCATGAAACCGAATTGGAGGTGGAAAAACATGTCTATTATGATTTAGGATTATTTATTGTTATCTTTCCTTATTCGTGTTACAGAATTTTGAAAGAAATTCGAAAAACAGGATTTTTTTTATGAATAGGCTGATGTAGTCGTTTTTCATAAATTTTAAATGTCCACGGTCATTGTTATAAAAAAGTAAAAGGCGAGAGAGAAAAAATATTAGAACAGTAATTCAGTGACCTAAATATTGAGTAACCTTAACTTAGACGTCAGGCGAAGTAAGTCCGATATGACCTGTGTATCGGGAATTTTTTTCAATGTCTATGCGTATGTCACCAAGAAGAAAATAAGTTGTGTTATGTTCCAAGCTTTCTTTTATGCCAATTTATTTTTCCTTCGGTACTGAACCATAAAAGATGATTTTTCTTATACAATGTAATCCAGAGACAATCCAACAAAGTAGCGACAAATTTTATATATAGTTTTCGACAGGTCAATGTTTGAGATCTTCGTGATAGTTTATTAATAAGAACGCTAGACGAATAAAGTCTGATGACATAGCTTTTTTATGGTTGAGAAGTGCCTTCGATAATACATGACATTTGACTGGGAAAGATAGTTCAATGGCATGACGCCCTAGTGATACTTAATTTTAATTAAGTATAAATAAAGGAAACAAATAAAAGACATTCCAATAGGCAAACTTACCAATATGTTTTGTTTTAGTTTTTCTATTGTGTTAAAATTCGTTTCGAAAAAAAAATTACTTAGTAACTTCAAAAATAATCAAATGTATCGACGGGTGAAGATGTTGACAAATTATATACGCCTGACTTACGTTTTCTTACCATTTTATTTTACGTAAAGCTCAGCCACAAATTTTGTAACATTTTTGAAAAGCCATTACATAGCCTGTTTAGAAAATTATTATAGGACCTCGTTACAACTTCAAAAAGAGTTATGAAAATAAAATAAATATCTTTACAACGCTGTTAAATTGATTTATTTCGTAAATCGCAAATATTAAATACTTTATTATTGTTGAGATTTGAACATTTGTACGATAAAATAACTAAATAGCTTGTGGGAAGCGATGACTACCATTAAATGTACACAAGAGGATAGTAATTTGGACATGATAAGACAATAATATTTCGCTAAGATTTTTATGACTTAGTCGTATCCTTTTGTTTTCAAGTAGCTCGCCTAAATGCAACTGTTGCAGTCGATATCAACGGCAAAGTGTGACTTTGCCGTTGATGCTAATTATCTAGCTTCATGATTATCTGGTTAAAAAGCCTTATGTAAATATGATTCAAATGAAAATTTTTTTCTTTAATTTGAGTTAGTACATTAGTTTTTCAACTTTTCCAGCTTCTTAAAACGCAAGTTTGCCTCCGAATAGAGTATTGTTTACTTTCTAGGGGTGTCTCAAAGTCGAAATCATTTATTTAAATATATTGAACAAACTTACATGTTACCGAATACTTCTTATAAGACTATTTTATGATGTATAATGCTGTTAAATTTTTTAGCCTATCTCATAAGATTTATTGAGCCTTTTATGAATTTTAAGCCTTTTTATATGCACTTAAGGTGGTTTATAATGTCAACTGATGTAAGTTTGAAATTTTCAAACTTAATATCTCTGAACCTTATATCAACTCATAATATATTAATTTAAAAAGAAACGGAGCAAAGTAAACATATCCTTAAAACAATGAAGTTAAAAATTATCCCTACGCTTTGAATTGTGAATGAAAAAATTATTTATTTAAAATTTATGCGCAATAAAATGTATACGAAAATTCAGCGTAAGTGCACTAGTGAGCAATAAGCAGACTATAATTTACACATTGTGAAGTAAGATTAGAATAACATCGTAATTTCCGATGCTAAAATTTAATCTAATATTATTTATGGTATAAAGCAAAACTGCCAAAGGTAAACATAATATAAATAAATACATATTATATTAATTTAAAAGTATACACATAGACATACATATACACGTTTGCGCACTTTGCCTTTAAACTGAGCGTAACTTGTAGCCATTCTGATCTCAAGAGGTAGCCCATATTGTGTAATTGGAACTTTCGACGTAATAATCACTGAACATTTTCAGCCAAATTTATGCTATTGCGATTTCTGATTTCAGAAATAATAAAGCAGGCGAGTTACGGTGTTGTTTTCCTGAATTAATGCGCAGTTACGAAGCATACCGACTTAAAGTTCATTGCATGAACATATACGTTATTATGCCGTTAGAAAAAATCATATTCGAATTGCATTTTTAGTGATATTTTGAAAGTGATTGGTTACAAATTTATAAGCTGTCAACAGATGACAAATTTACATAATTAGATATTATTACTAGAGAAGTACTTATTTCTAATGTAACACGACCTTCATTTATTTTCTTTTTATATTTATGACACTTCTTCTATACGGGCTGGGTATAACCATGGTTATACATGTTAGTATGTTGTTTAACATTTTATCGCATTAATAAATCAATAAAGAATTATTATTAACCATTTACTTAGAAAAACATTAAGATGACTATAAGGTTCAAATCAGTAATAATATTTAATGAGTATTATAAAGAACCGTGTATTCGTCAAATTTATTTGTCATCATCATCATTGGTGAGTCCGGGACCTTTTTTCTGGAACGTACCGCCGCGCTGCTCGTTTTCGCCACAATAGTGTGAAAACACAACTGTGTTCCTGTTCAAAGTGCAGCGTTGTCAGCGTATTTACTGGGTAAATGAGACTTAACATCCTATGCCTCACTCAAGGCTGCGCGTTGGTGATACCACTGGTGTTGCCAATAAGCGTCGATGACCACTTTCCATGAGGTTGCCCGACTGCTCGTCTGCATTCGTGGCCAATTACTGAATTAAGATTCAACTAGGAGGACATTGTAATTATACATAACCAAAAACTGTATAAATGCATCGTATTTTGTTTTTGCCGAATATGAATTAAAAGTTTCATGTATTAATTGTTGTGGCAATGAGTTTATCAAATGTAACACCCAATTTCTATCCGTAAAATATAAACAACATTATGTTTTTACAGCGAACATCTAACGCATATTTTATTACGTTGAAATTCCATTTTTTTATGTTGTATGCGTTTAATGCGAAAAACTATAGAAAGTTGTGTATATATTTATATTTTAATATATTTTTATTTTTTCCGTAGAAAATTTTATTTTATTGGTGGCGATCCCTATTGTTCTAATTCTTTTTATTCGCATTCTGTGTATTATTGGGATACCTACTTTAATTTTAGTATACAGAACTTAATAAAGCATAGAAATTTAATGCAAGCTTGAAAAACGATCAATCGAAACGAAATCCTATCGAAGGAAACAAAAACTTAATGTGCTTCATAAACTAATGAAACTCGAATGAAAAACAGTTTTCTTTCCTGCGATTTTAACATTGATCGATTTATAATGATTTCTGAAAGGAGCTGATTATAGGGCCTTCTCCTCAAAGTCTTCCATAAAAATGTCAGCAACAATGGGAGATACTGAGCAGCCTATCGCTACACCATCCACTTGTATGTAGAATTCATCTTTCCACTAAGTGAGAATAGGAATTTAACTGGATCCTAAGCCAGTTTCTAAGTTAGTGAATCAATATGGCTAACTTATGTTTGAAACGTCGGGAAAATTGTAAACCAAATTAAACTCAATAATATTCGTAAAGTCTTTTATTAGATCAGATGTAGTATTCGCGTAAACACAAGAATATATTAAGCAAATTGATTGTTTAAATATTTTTTAAGTAGAAAATTGATTTTTTAGAGTGCCACAGTGGAAAGCCGGAAATACGGAAATGGCTCCTAAAAAATGTTCTATGATAATTTTTTTTCTGTGGAGTAAGATAAAAAGTTAACCCAGTAAACTGTTACGCAAATACCATTTTTTTTTACCATATAAATACTCTGTGAAATTAGTATGTGAAATTGATTGCTTTAACGGCCACGTTTTAATTTCAATCAATATTTAAAGTGTAGTTTTACCGCTTTTTCCATTTTTTTTTAATTAAAAGCTATTTAATGACTGATTATAAATTATAAGAAATATTTATCATATTACATCTGCTCATGCGATATAATTAATTGGTCCTTGGTTCTCCGATTGTAATAAGCACTTGCTTATTACTAACTACTTGGTTAGTATTTAAAATACAATATGATTGTCGCTTTGCAACTGTATCAATTCATGTCAGTTTTGATTGTAACTTTTTGCTTAGTACTTAAATAATTCTACATTAAAATAAAACACAACACCTTTCAAGTTAACTTATGCTGTTACTCTATACATCGATGAATCCTACAACTAGATAGGGGACTTAACTTATGGGCGATTAATTACTTTGCTGACGCACAAACACGGACAATATTTTTGTGCTAACAATGCACGCAAATATGTACATATATACGGAATCATATACAATAATACGTACATACAACGATAAAAAGAAATAATATTATTCATATTAACGTAACATTTTTTAAATCACAAAAACTGAATGGTAAATTCTTCACTGTTTTTTCAAAACCAGTGTGAATTTAAATAACGATAAATATCAATATCATTCGGTATTTGTAACTGAAACAAGTCTGTGTATAGTAAAATAATATTAACTGAAAATTTTATTAATATTTTATTGCATTACTATAAAAATTATTCATTTTTTAATTAGTATTTTTATTTTAACGACAAACTACCCTCTACAAATTTCTTATTATATATTATTTTAGTTTTGCGCGTGAAAGCTGAAAATTGTTAAAAGTTAACAAAGAAGTCACAATCTTCTTTGAGTATATATACGTAAAAAAATTATTTGTATCCGACGATCACCGTATGTAAAGAAATCATTGGTTTACAGTAAAAAGGTCTTGAGCTGTATGTAAACTGACAGTACTTATTAATGGATTTAATTTGATACTTCATTTTTATTGTTCAGTAAAATAATGAAATAATTAGGCAGCTACCTACGATATTACAAAATAGTGAAACTACTTAACGTTCTTAACTTTTTCTTTCTTTAACATCTACCATTTTATATTTTAACAACAGAAATTAACGCAATAGACATTATAATAATATTTGTATGTTACAAAGTATACGACATAAAGAACTCAAGTGTTTCATAAAAAAATATAATGTACGAAAGGCAACAAAAAACATGCTTAAGTAAGTCTCTCGTTAATATATGTATTTGTTTTCGAAAAAGAAAAGCTCACTGAGCTATATTCCGGAGTCAAATTGGTATCGTTTCTGTCGGACAGCTTTTCGAGTGGTATCGTTTCTGTCGGACAGCTTTTCGAGTGGGTATTGTCAGGGGCAACCTTGTGGTCTTATTGAATGGTTTATTTGAGTTATTTTTATATGAGATTTATAGCTATAAACATTATTTCATAAAACTGTAATTAAGTTTATTCTTTCGCAACATTCTTTTTATAACTGCCTCCGTGGTCTAGTAAGGACGTGTGCTTTAGAAACCGGAGGTGGTGGGTTCGAATCGTGCGGGGATACCACAAATTTTTATCGTTGTTTTCTAGTTGGTATTGGGCGATTTGGGCCGATCATCTAATTGTCTGAAAAGTAAGATGATACATGCGTCCGATGGGCATGTAAAAAGTCGTTACACCTACCAACCCGCATTGGACCACCGTAGTGGGATACAGTCCATAAACCCCTAACAGTAAAGGGGGGCCTATGTCTAGCAGTGAACTTAAACAGGCTGATGATGATGATTCTTTTTATAGTCTACAAAATATTTGTAATGTACGCTTGAGTGGAAGAACATTTTTCCGACCTAAACCCAATTTTTACGTATAACCTGTAAAAACACCAGGAAGCGTCACTAAGTAAACATAGACGGTTGAAAAAAATATTATTCCATTATTTAATTAATTCTAGCTTGAGACTCCCAACCCCTCCCTGGCGGCCCCTGATGTTAAGCTCCACCGCTAGTGCCATTTCGTCTGCAGAAGGATGAGAGATCGACGACACCATGCCGAATGTCCTCTCCTCCCACGGCCCCACCACACCGCAACAGTGCGGCCCCGCCGAGTCGCGAAGGATAGGGAGAGTGGCCTACGGAATACCGACACTCCTCTTTCTCCGTGACCTCACTTTGGTTGCGAAGGCCAGAAAGGGCGGCACAGCTACCTCCTGCCACCCGTCCCTCCATCCTCCTTGGCGCATCCAAAGCGGGCTTCTTCAGCCTGCTTGGAGCAGCGTCGTCCACGGCCGGCCTTGCACCACAAGCCGGCCAGGTTTCTCTTAGTTTACCGCGGTTGGGCAGGACGCAGGTACTGAGCTCCACCGCTACGACAAAGCGCTAACCTGTTCGGGGGGCATATTTTTGCCCTGCCCTAACATAGGGGTTAGAAAGGACTGTAGCTTATATGAATAATGTACAAGCTATACATTCCATCTTAAGTCTCGGCATAGCAAGCTGTGCTTTGGTTGATTTCGATATGTACTGAATTGCAGTTTTCGTCAGTTTAAATTTAAGGCCTATGGCTTAAACATTTAAGTTCTTTTTAATTTTTTTGGTTGTTGCTATTGTAACATTGCATGTTAATAAAAATTTTTGCTATATCGAAGCGTTTGGGTATAAAAGATAATATCTTCGTATTTTCATTCACTGCCAAGTCGTCTGTTACACATGAATACGATCATGACAATGGGCAGTAACGGCTTAAACCGCATGGGGCAAATAAAGTTGTTTTTAAACCATAGGGTCTCACCTTTTGAAACACGTGGTATCCATCACATGGTTTTAGTTTCATGATTATTTTTCGCTCTAATTTTGTTTATTCCTTTTTTTAATGATAGGTATTAACTGTCATTTGGTTTTATGAGTTTAATAGATATTGAAAAAATAAAAAAAATACGGCAATAAAATCATAACCTCGTGCAATTAAATTGCAAAGTCTGCCGAAACCGTAAAAGTGGGACTAAAAGCATGTTTTACAAAATTGTACTTGTTATAATAGTCTGCAATTAAGTCTGCATGGGCATATACATATCTGTTTTAACAATAACCCTCAGTAACCTTTTTATTGTAAAACATTGTAAAAACTGTAATAAAGTATTTCCAACGCTCATTTCAGGTAATAAAGTTTAAGTATACATAAAAGTTAATGCATTTAAAAAATCATTTTATGTCCATAAACCGTGTCATAAGTGTCATTTAGATTAAACAATGCTTCAAAAGATATTACAGATTTAAAATGCAGGTAGTTTCTAGCTGAGGACAAATTGTCGTCCGATTATACAGGCATAGCTATTTAAGTTGTGCCTATATAGGCGCCTATATACGCTGTTAGAAGTCGATCATATTTTTTTTGGTAACATTTCTTTTGTTAGTACAAATTGATGACTGATTAAACATATCTAGATACAATAGTCGTGTATTGGTATGATTAGAGACATTTATTGAATGTATGAAAAACCGACCCCATGGTAGATTTTGCAGACTAACTATGAAGAAAAGGTATTTGTTTTTTAAATGTATTACTGTATGATAATAAATTAAAATAAATCCAACAGCGTTTAGGAGTGATTAAACATATCTATATACAATATATATTTAATAACGATATAAATTAGTTAAAAATCCGTAATTAATCGTAAAAAATACTCGGACAGCTTTACAAATAGGTCTTTTTTTAATTGGCTGCACAGACAGATGAGCAGGTGGATAATGTTTCCATTTTATTCTTGATATTATTCAAAATGAGTAATTTAAAAAGACTAAGACTTGACAGTTAATTTTAATTAAGCTTTTAATTTTTATTTATCAAAAGATAGCAAAAAATTCAAGGAGTTATTTTTAGCAAATGCGTAAAACATTTTTAATGAGCATAAAAGTTCACGAAGTGGAACGATTCACTTTCAGGTAACGCAATTAATTTTATCTCGCGAGTTTTGAAAATCGTAGAAACTGAAGGAGGAAAAAGACATTAATTAGGAGGAGTCTGTATCCTCGAAGGTTAAAGGAGTTTTTTTGGTGAACATCACTTGATTATAAAATGTCCTATTTGTTGTACTAAAATTAGTAATGTAACCACATAATTTTTAATTAGTTTCAAAATTTTCAATGGCCAGCAATTGTTCGCCGCTACGTTTGTTTCAGACGGCCAAGTCTGTGATTAACTTGGGGGTTCTAGTCTAGAGCTTGCCTTGTAAGTACAAAGGACTTTCCTAATATATCGGCTGGCGAAAACTTGGAGCTGGTGAATAAGAACAAATGTAATATTTAGTGCCTACTTTACGTGGTATGTACTTTTTAACGAGTGGATTTAGTGTGGCCTCATTGCTTTCAGCGTATTTTGTGTACGTTTATTGCTTTACATAGATACTTTAATATAGTATAGTTTAATATAACATAGTTGTTAAATAACTACGGTAATTATTTCTGAGAAACTTTTTGTTCTAAGTTTTTAATTTTTTGTGGTACTTCCTTAGTATGAACCTTTTAATGGCCTTTTAACGCTTCTCATATTGGACTGATACTTGAAAGTATATGATGTAAGACCAGAAATAATATGCATAAGAAAGCCAATTTACTTTTAAAAAAAGATGTAAGCAAAGAAACTCCATGGCAACGAAATTACTTCAAACATCTAGCGTTCTTATTGATCAATTAACACGGAGATGTCTATCCTTGAGTAAATTTTTATTACATTTATCACATCAGATAAATAATGTCGAGAGACCGTTGTCAAATCAATGTCAAGAAGAAAAGATTGTAATAAATCGTATCCGATTTGCGATGAGATACACAATTATAGTTATAATATGGTCTCTCTCTCTTCCTAGCTATGAATCCCACATGGTGGTGGGGTCAGCTTTCCTTGTTTTTCTCCTCCAATTCGCTCTATCCCTGATGTCGGCTTCAGAAACCTGACATTCACTCATGTCCCTCAGCACTACATCTTTCCACCTCGTCTTCGGTCTTCCTCTAGGTCTTTTTCCGGGGATGGAAAATTGCAGTGCTGAGTTTCCTATATAGTCCAGCGTCTTTCGTTTCACGTGGCCATACCATCGCAGCCTACTCTCCTGCATTTTATCGGCGATGTCGCGCACACCCAAGCTACCTCTCACGTACTCGTTGCGGATCCTGTCGAGCTTGGTGACGCCGCACATCCACCTCAGCATCTTCATTTCGGCACATTGGATGGTATAGGTATTTTCCGTGTAACAGCCCACGTTTCGCTACCATACATAAGGACTGGTCTTATTATAGACTTATATACTAGGCCTTTGAGTTTTACGTGCATCCTTTTGTCGCAAGTAACCCCAGTCACTTCTCGCCATTTTAGCCACGCTGCGGCTATTCGGTGTTGAATATTTTGTTCCACGTTCCCAGTATTATGCATCATGCTGCCCAGATACTTATACTGATCGCATGAATTTACTGACTGCCCGTCGATGGAAATCGGGCTAGTCTCATCAGAGTCAGGATTGTTAAAAGACATAAACTGGGTCTTTTCAATACTCAACACAAGGCCACCGGTCTGTAATTGGGTTTCAGAGCAAAAGTGCCTCCTGTAATTTCGATCGACTCTCGGTGCAAATTGCAACGTCGTCGGCGTAGATAAAGGTCCACTTTGAAATGTTCTGCGCATGCTCTGTGAGCGAATCCAACACCAAGCAAAATAGAAAAGGGCTCAGTACCGATCCTTGATGTACGCCCTCTGCAACCGCTATGGATTTTGTCTCACCCACAACCGTTCGTACCATTGATCTTGCTCCATTGTACATGTCGGCGATGATGTTGACATACGTTTCGGGCACACCCTTCTTACGCAGACTCCACCAGATGGTGTCTCGAGGAACCCGATCAAACGCCTTTTCCATGTCGAGAAAAGCAACAAACAGTTTCCGGTTTTTAGCGCGATACTCTTCTGCAATCAGATTTAGTGCAAACATCGGATCAGTGGTAGATAAGCCAGGCACGAAGCCGTAATGGTTTTTTGACAGTGAACACTCGTCTCTCAGGCGACTGTCAATCACTCTTTCATAAAGCTTCATGGTATGGCTCATTAGTTTGATACCGCGATAGCTGTTGCATTCATACTTGCTACCTTTTCCCTTATAAATTGGAACTATAGTGCTCAATCTCCAAGAATCTGGCATTTTATTGGATTTCATCAGACAATTGAAGAGATTGGTTAGCAGCATGATTCCTTGGTCGCGTAAGCATTTCCAAACTTCCACTGGAATGCCATCAGGTCCTACAGCTTTCTTGTTAGACATCTTTTGTAGAGCCTTCTTAACCTCACTAGGATGTATTAGAGGTATGAGCCCCGCATTTCTTTCCATTTCTGGAAGCTGCGTAGTAGTTAGGCTGGGGTTCAGTAGTTTTTCGTAATACTGATTCCAGGCAGTTATAATATCTCTGTCTCTGTATAACAAGTCACCGTTGGAGCTTTTAATTGTTCTGCACTTAGCGGGATCCTTTGAATTCCAACATCGCTGCTTGGCAAGCTTGTACACGTGTTTTTGGCCTTCTTTGCTGTTTAACTTATTGTAAAGGTCCCTCTGGGAGTTGGCTTGTTGTACTGCTATTATTTTCTTGGTGTCCTTTTTCACGATCTTATACTTTTCTCTATCTTCCGGCGCCTGGGTGGTTTGCCAGTTCTTAAATGCATTTTTTGTTTTGAATTGCAGTGCGAACTTCTTCCGACCACCACCAGGTTTCTCTGGTAGTTTTTCTTCCTCCTTTGGTGCGACCAAGAGTCTTATTTGCAGCGGTCATAATGGACATGCGTAAACATTCCCAAACTTCATTTACGTCTTTATCAGTGTCAACTTCCAGATCTACTAGATGTTTAGTAAACTCATGAACTTTATCACCCTTCAAGTTCCACCACTTTGTGAGTTCTGGTGTGGTGGTTTGTTTATTTTAGACACTTGTTTAAATTTCATATCCATCACTACCATACGATGTTGGGTAGTAACGCACTCACCCGGGATCACTTTACAGTTAGTTACGCGGCCAATGTGCGATCGGTTAACTAAGAGGTAATCTATTTGCGTATTTGTTTGACCACTCTTATATGTGATTAGGTGTTCTATCTTTTTAGCAAAAAAGGAGTTGACAATAGCGAGATCGAAAGCAGCTGCTGTGGAGAGTATAACTTTTCCAGCATCGTTTAGTGTGCCATACGCGTAACCCCCATGCACTCTATTGAAGGTGTCGCTTGTTCGTCCAATGTGACCATTTAGATCTCCTCCCAGCAAGATGGTCTCCGTTGTAGGAATTTGTTGGAGTGTGTCTTCTAGACTAGCCCAGAAATCGTCTTTTTCAGATTGGCTACAACCCATTTGGGGAGCGTACGCTGATATGATGTTTACGACTTCTCCTTCAACTAGCAATTTCAGAGAGATAAGTCTGTCGTGTATTCGATTAACCTCCAGTATATTGCTCAAATGTTCCTGCTTCGCAGCTATTGCTACGCCATTTCTTCCATGTTTTGCTCCTACGTACATAAGCTTATAGCCCTCTCCGATGTTCCGAGCTTTGGATCCAGTCCATCGAGTTTCTTGGAGACATATGAAATCCGCCTTCCTACGTTTAAAGAGCGAGGCCAGCTCTTCGATTTCCAGTTAGTGTTCCTACGTTTATCGAAGCGAAACGGATCTTTCGAGTTACAATTTGGGACTAACGTCGTTACTCGAGCCCTGTATATTTTTTTTTTTTTTTTATCCTGATGTTATGCTTCCAGACTCATGTCTTTAGTAAGCTTCATCTAACACAGAGTTCGAGAGCTCCGTCCACGAACTAGGTGGCCCACATTTTTTGCTAAAAATGGAGGCCACACGTACAGAAGGTACGTGAGTTATGCATTAGTATGTCTCCTAAGGATCGTCGACGATCGGTTTACGAACCGGGACGCCGACTGTATTAATCGATTGCTGGGGGCGGTGAGAACCGCCCTGGAACGCGGGTGTATCTAGTATACGCGGTGTGTGTGTCGCTGTGCTCGTAAGCGAGGGCGAACTACAAGTGAGTGTGTGCTATCCCTACTCGTGTGGTGTGTAGGGTCTGATGTCGGACCCCGTTGGGTCCGGAGTCTCACGACCCAGTATATTATATCGTTATCCTCGGTATATTTGGTAACCTTGCCATGTCTTTCTTTGTTATTTGCGGTTTTGGATTTATTAGTCCTGTACCGATTGCCATCTGACGTACAAAAACCTACTTATTCACTTATAGTAGGAAAATCCGTGGATGTTTGGTCGTAATCCATATACGGGTATATAGTTATAATATGGTATAAACAAAATATTAGCCTTGTTTTTTTTTTAAATTGTTTAAAGTTTATATTCGAACTGAAGTGCTTCATTCTTTATTACATTGTGGTCGGCTAATATAAAATTTTAGATGTGGACACTATAGTGTCATTTTAGGGATGAATACTTATATTTAATAAACCCTCACTAAAAATTACTATTTATTATAACTGAAATTTTGGAACGAAGACGAGAAACAATACAGTCAACTACCAGCAGAAGTGGACGCAGAAAAAACTAAAACATTATTTTAGTTTTGTTAAACCCCTTAAAAAATGTATTTATCGTCCATCGTTAAAAATATCTGGTTAAATATTAAGTATTGTATAAAAAAATTTTTTGAAGTAACTAAACTAAAAGTTTGAACGTATAGTTTGAATCTCAATTTTATCCTCAATTTATTTATCGTTTTTTCTAAATTTTTGAAATAAAAATACTGAGATCTTTCCTCCAGATTATGCGGATAGATTCTCATAAAATAATTGAGTTTTAAACTAAGTGTTAATAAATTGTTCTCTACAAACTCCTAACTTCTCATTTAAATCGCCTTGTGAAAGATGCAATTTGTTAAAAGTTTCGTACCAAGTTGAACTCAACCGCATTTGCGAGATGTAATAGGTTATTTCGATTTAGTCTAACTTTTACTTGAAAAACTTTTTTACCAAAAAGTTGCAGGTTGTTAGACTGCAGGGCGTATTGTCAACTAGGAAGAAAAAAGTATTACGTGTTAACAGTAACTTTTCACTATAAGAAATAAACAATAAGAAAGTTTTCAACTCGTAAAAAATAAACAGGGCTTAGAAAGAGGGTACTAAAAATTAGATCCAAATGTAAATTTTCTTTAAGGTATAAAAATAAGTAAAAAGTAACTTTTTCCGGTAACAAGTTTATTTTTGAAGTATCAACAATCCACCTAATACACTAAAGAACAACAAAAGGTTCATTATCCGTTTCCTGAGGGTTAATTACATAAGTCGGTTTAAATTTAAATTCGTTGGATTAAACAAAAGGTCGTTGTGAAATTAGTGGGGCTGATAATTTGTGTGTTCTTTAAATCATTGTTCTGATTTTGCATATAACCCGAAGCTTTTAATAATATGTAAAAAGAATGAGATTGCGTTCCTAAAACGTAAATTTGAATGTTATAAATTTTTTACTTTTTAATAAAATACCAGAAAACGTTCAGCTTTTATATGTAGATAAATTTAAAAAGTTGTAAAGGAACGTTTGTGTGTTAAAGGATATTCTTGTTGTAATGACTACTTGATAGATAACACACCCTGGTAATGAACTGTTTGCTCCAGGCTATTTCAAAGAGGTAAAGTGTAAGGTTTTATGTAAAAGTTTTGTAAAATTTGTTGAAGAAAAGGAAAAAGTCCGCTGAGTTTCTTACGCCGGTTCTTCTCAGGTCAGAGGCTTCCATTTCCGAACCGGTGGTAGATTATTTGAAAGTCAATAAGAAAGTGTAATGCTTCCATATTGAATAAAGATATTTGACTTTGACTTTGACTTTGTGATGTACGTAATGTAGACGAGATGCCTTAGTCATCATCATTGTATCGTGCTTTTAGACACGCGATGCCTCTGTCCATTTGATAAGATTGTGTGTGCAGGCAAACGATTTAGTGATGCCTATGTCCAGACGTATATGTGACGAGTGGAGTGTTCACGAGCGATTTAGCGATTCCTCAATCCACCTCGGGACTTGTAGTGAAGTTGAAAGGATGTGCGTCGAGGGCGACACATTGTCAGGAAAAGCCGTCGGAATACTATTTCTGATGCGGGTAATTAGAGAAAAGAAGTCTCAGTATTGACTGTCCGAGATCGTGTATGAAAGACGGGTCTTAAATATAGGAAGGGGAGATCCTTGTAAGCCGCTACCCGGAACGGAACTCGTCTCGTGTGTAATAAGTGCTGTGCATCTGTGATAGTGTTGAGTGGTGTTCTGTATCGACTCGTCTGTACGAGACATCGTGGCTGTTGTCGGGGTCACGTGAGGCATTTCAATGATTTTAAGTCCAAGAGACGTTCAGTTGTTGTCATAATTTTTAGTTTTTAGAAATCTCTTTGAGATTTATAAAAATAGTTATTAAAGACACAAAATTTAAACCGTAAAACTATCTATATTTATAAAAGAATATATATATTTTTTATCGAAGAGCACAAATTTTGTAAATGAACACCGCACATTGTGGTATTTCATAATACAGGATGTTTTTAAATAAATATGACAGGGGTTTGGTTTGTTGATTCTCATATCATTTGGCACGCACAATCCCATGGTGCGTCTGCTAGTGCAGTCATATTTTTTTTTTTCATTGACTGTATTTTATCGTACTTTCACTTGTTTATTTATTTATACGACAAAGACCGCGACCGGATTTTTGCCACGGAGCTTTATTTGAACTGTAAACTCTTCATGTAGAAAAAACCTTCCTTTATTACCGCGAAAAAGCGTACAAACGGGAAAAACAAAGCTAACTAAATCTGGTAAAGTCTGTCTAAGGTCGTTACAGCCGCCTCCAAAATGAAAGATGACATCGTTAACGACCTTAGGTGTCGACTCGAGAATGTGTGTGACTGTTAAATAGAGCATAGTTAATGGTTATAACTAGTCACCATGCTCATATTTTCGTGGTTTGTAAGGTATTTTTGTTTCTAATTCTCGTTTTAACTTCAAATTTAATTTTTGCACTCAGGATTGTTTTACTTAATATGGGTTTACGTTTGTATCAATCGAATTCAGGGCGGCTTATTAATTTTTTATAAGAAAACGGTCGCGTTTCTTATGTTTTGTTTAAGGAATTTAGGAAACGAGAGAATTGTTTTTTCGAGGCGGTATTTAGTGCCCATAAAAATACTCTATAAGGCACCCGAAATCCACGCTACTCTTAGACAATTGATTGCATTGAAATAACAAAGCCGTACACTAATTCCATGCGTAAATAGTTTTGTAGTATGAATATGCCTCATGCTGTTTTTTAATTTGTTGACTATGAAAAAGTAAACCTTCAGCCTACAAAAATATTGTTGATGTTAAAATTAAGAGATTACTTGAAGTGCGTCGCCGAAGATGCACAACAAAATAAGAAGTGCACGTTTTATTCTCTATTAGATCACCTCCCTTTATATTGGTCCAATTGGACTCGTGGGTTCAAATCCTACGGAAAAGCTACTTAGTGTTATTATTGTTTTCTGGTCCTGGTAAGACATTACGGGCAATCACCTACTAGGTTATCTATTTAACTTTTAAATAACATGAGGAGATTGTACAAAATTTACCGTAACCAAAACATTAATTATTTTTATTCGATGTCACATAATTCTTCACGGGAAGCATCTCGCTAACCTGCTTTTGAGAGTTCGGCCCCTCGTCACATCTTTGACACTTTGACGTGGATATTACTCACTACATATTTGGTACTCATTGCAAACGTCATGGAATGCAAAGTTAGCGTTTACCGAATATAAACTACCAATAACTAAATAAAATAGTAACTGCAAGTATACAGTTACAGTCCAAATATCCAACTTTTGTTATAATTCTTAAATCAGTTTTTTATTGTTTTAATATATAAATACCACGGACTAAATATAATTAGTTCTAGCACAATACTAATTTTATCATTAATAAATAATTTTAAATTAAAATAATGAAAATATAAAACAATAGCTTAAATTAACGATAACAATTAGAAAAAAATTTGCGTTGCAATAGCAATTGCAATTAGCAATTGAGTTGGATTAAACTTATATTCGAACATTTGATATTTTGTATTACACTTAAAATTTAAAACAACTTTATCTTGTTTTCTTGCCACCTGGCTTAAGTGTATGCATTTATAAATTATATACATATATTTTATAAGTCATTACTAAGGCTTGCTCTCAAGACTTTAGCTAAACGCATTCTCAAACATTTTGTCTTCAGTCAGTCTTTTTAGCTTTTTTTTCTCTCAAAAAGACGCTTGAATATTAAAATTTGACCTAAGGCTTCGCGGTTTCTTTGTGGTAATGAACAACCATGATGCCTTTGGACTTCCTTTGCGTGCAGAGTAGTTTGAACGATGTGTTTGTCCTCTCGTAATTGAATGAGGACAAACTATCTGACCATCTTACCATCAGATAGCCCGACTGCTTTTTATGTGATAAAAAAATGGAAGCCTTATAGATTTACCGAGTCTAAATTGACCTTTTATTGAAAGAATAACGCCTAAACTTCTCTCCTTATATCCATGCAGCCTTGACATGATTTTGACCATCATCTTCTTTCCGCATAGGTACAGAGGATTGATATTTGAACCTATTGACATTTGATATTATCATTTGTCGACAAATGAGAAGAAAACTAAAATAAAGAGCAACTGTTCCGATCTATATAAAAATATAGAAGAAACCTAAACCATAACTACATTCAGTTTAACTGTTAGACATCTCAGCGCGTCAACTAGCCAAATGTTAACTTATCATCCATCATTTTAAGTTGAAGGGGAACTAATGACTCCTACCGGCTTTTACAACTATGGTTAACCCGTTTTTCGTCTGCTAATGTTTTAATGAGTTGAGATACTTACTAGTCGGTTGCGTAGAGGTAACTAGAAACGACAGCTTTCAATCATAGTAATACATTGCATTCCAACTTTCATTTTCAAATTGATTTAAATAAAAAAAAAGTGCGTAAATGTTTAACCTCGTAAACTTGTAACAAAAGACGTGAATAGCAAGAACCATAATACAATAACATATAAACTAACGAATTAAGTTATAAATAAGTTTATCAAAGAACATATTTAATAACACTCGTATATTCAGAAACACACACTTTTACCCTTGCGTAACATAATCATCGTATCATTTCCTCGTGACGGCGTTCCTCTGCATCATTTACTGGCCCGCTGTCTGTTCCGTATGAATGCACTAGTAGAAGCCTCACAAATAAGGGATCTATAGGGATTGTTGAATGCTAGTTCTTAAACCACAAGTCTCGTAAAACTTGTGGTACTGATTTAATTAAAAATATACAGATTCTTCTAGTTTGTGTCGTTATTTTTACTCCAAATTTACACTGCATATATTTCTGTCACTAAATTATTACTTACTATATTGTGTCTTAACTTACCTAGAACAGGGTAGTGTTTTCATCCAACTACATTAAAAAGCGTTGTGGTTGTACCACCCCAGATGGCCTGTAGTAAAAAAGGACCTACCTCGTCTATTTGTGAAATATGTCTTTTTTTATTAAAGTTTTATAAATATTACGCTTATTGTCATAAACAAATCTTTTTGATTCCTTGTATAAAGTGCCTGATAAACCTGGGGCGCTAGGAAAATCGTGGTAGCAGAATTATGTAGCAAAAATGAAACGTGCCTTATAGAAATGTACCGGTAACGAATAGGAAATGTAGCGTCACGCGTTTTCGATAAAATCATTCCCTGAGTTATCTTTATTTCTTTCGGAATCGTGTTGCTAAATGTGCGAAATAATTCAACACATAGTTTTTCTTCAAATTAAGGGCAAATATTTTTAGATTTTCTTTAATTGTGTCCATTATGCTCAAGGTTATATTAACAGATTGTACAAATAAGAAATATATATACATATTTAAATAATATAATTTGAATATTAATCCTTTTGGTTATTTTAGATATTTGATGTGAAATAAAACTAAATGCGGTAGGCTTAATATAAGGGTGTTTGGCATATTTGTGATTTAACATTTTATTCTGCAAAATTATTTCTTTTAGCTACGATGACTTATGTAACTTGATTTGCAAAGAGTCTTGACATACTCCACCTTACATGAAATATCAGACTGCAAACATTTCTACAAAGTTTTTATTCAAATATGATGGAAATGAACGTTGAGCTTTAAAAAGTATACTTCTTACAGAGCGTTTCCTTTACAAATTTTATTAATCGGTGAGCAGAGTTCTACACTTTATTCACCATTGTGAAAACGTTATTAATTTTATTTAATTACTTCGTTTTATTTAATAGGTACTCGATACACAAATTTATGCGAAACAATTGAAATTTTAACTAAAAAATATGACCAACTTCAAACAGTATATAAACATTTTGCGCAATCAATGCAGGTGACAGCATGCCCTCTGCAAAAAAACTAAACCGCGGTTACCGTCATTGCATTTTACATCTCTAATATCCTTTTAGATATTCATGTCATGTCAAAATGTCGTGTATCATAAGATTCATGGACATAGAATAAAGAATTTTTAGGTGCATTAACTTTTTGAATTTTTAACAATGTTTTACGTTAAAATGGCTATTGTGGGTTATTCTTAAAACAACCATATATACATTTACGGGCTATATTTTAGACTATTTTTATAAAGTACGTGAAAGTACGTGTAAAGTAGTACATAATTTAGGTCTATGTTTTACAGTTTCGGGAGCGTTTGCAATTTAATCACGCTAGGTTGTCATATTTGACACCGAAATTTTCTTAATTTCTTTTAAGTCAGTTAAACTACAGATTATAAAGTAAATAATAATTACTACAATTACAAAAAATAATGAAGGTCAGGTATCGGTTTCAGAGCCCTATTATATCTTGGCAATAGAATTTTAATTTAGATTTTTTTTGAATAATGTTTTTACACCATGGAACGTTACGCTATATATAATGTATAACTGTAAAAACATAGCTTATGAATGTTGAAGACTCTTCTCTATTAAAATAATAAAGAGTGAATGAAGAAAGAAGAACACATATTCACATAGGTATATGTGTTCTTCTTCTTCCTAATTAACAGGCTATTACATAAAAAAAATAATAAATTGTAAGAGATTGAAAAGAAAACAATATTTGTAAACAAAAATAAAAAACTGGTTGAAAAGTACTAGGATCTATTTACTTTCCAACATTATCTTCGATAATTTGAAACATTAATAATTACGAGTCCAATATGTAATGAAGTATTATATTTTCATTTGACTTTCATTAAGTCTCTATAAAATTAGGTAGGTTTTAATAGTCCTTTAACAACGATTATATTTCCGGAAAGAGGCTGTCATTTAGCATTCGGTCGGACGTTATTTCAATCAGACGTAGATTTAAATTGATTCCGAAGTCTACTCTTGCGTTGAGAATACTAATGCGAACAGCTTAAGCTAGAACTACCTAAGAAGTTTTTTAAATCTTTTGTTTGACTAACTTTTAAAAAGGCAAATGCCGTTTTTATTGTACCTATTAAAATACCTTTTGGATATTACGCTATGGAATAATTTATATTACTTATAAAACCACACGAAAAGATTACAGGGTAGGTGTTACTAAGGATAACTTTAGTAATTTATTTGTATGAAATTAACTATTGCAGTAAAAACCAGTTAATGACCTTACCATACATACCGCCTATTCCCGGATTAAGGTATCGGGTCGGGGAGTTAAATTATAATATGATATGTAATTCAATGCAATAAAACCCGTTAAAAGTCCTTTTATTCAAAATTGTGCTGTTTTCACGTAAATAATAGTTAAATGTCGTTACGGGATAAACGAGCTGAATATCTTATAATTAGGGGAAAGGGCATATAGCGCTATGAATCATCGTACCGCTGTATGCTACATTTTTAATGGGCTGCAGATATCGCTTACTATTAGGTAAAGCATTTAATTGTCTTGATGCTTCATAAAAACACTTCAAAACCTGGCTATTTGAAGTAAAGTTGTTAGAAATTTTTAATGAGAAAAATGGTGTTTCTGAAAGTCTTTACGGTAGAAACCCGCTGTAAGCTCTATTTGTTATTTTCTTGCGGATAGCGCCGTCACTGAAAATTGTGACTGTGAGTGTAATTCAATGTGTGTGTGTTACAGTATTTCTTTTGTTTTGCGTAGTAGGTTTCTTTTTCCAGGGGCCTATCTGGGGCGGTACTACAAAGGGATATTGTAAAAACATTATAGTGATCCATTTTAAAGAGCTGCGTATTTACTGCGTAAATAAGCCGTAACATCATATGTCTTACGGTAGGCAACGCGTAGGTAATGCTGAAGTCAATGGGCGTTGGTGACCACTTTTCGGCACCTCGTCTGCCTTAGTATACAAAAAAAGTTTATATAAATATGCGCTAAACTGTGCAAGGAGTATATGCAGACAAGATGCAGTAGTGTTAATTCACAACTGTTTGATATGGATTGACATATCTTCCATTTCTTCATGTTTTACTATCTTTTTCTTAATCTACCTAGTAAAATTCATGAAGTAGTTTTAAAGTGAAAGTAAAAGTAACAAACATCTTTACATTCAAATGTTAGTATTTATAATATAATTAGGAAGAAGGTATATTAGTCGAATTTTATTTTTTATATTATATTATATAATATTTTAACTGCCTCCGTAGCCTAGTGGTATGAGCGTGTGGCTTAGAAACCGGAGGTCGTGGGTTCCGAATCCTGCAGGGACTCAACAAATTTTTCATTGTTGTTTCCTAGATTTGGTTAGAGCAATTTGGGCCGATCGACCCAATTGTCTGAAAAGTAAGATGATCCATGCGTCGGATGGGCATGTAAAGTCGTCACCACATAACCCGCATTGGACCAGCGTGGTGGGATACGGTCCAAAAACCACGTAATGGAGAAGGGGTGCATTAGGGGAGAACTATGTCCAGCAATGGAATAACACAGTCTGATGATGATGATGATGATATTTATTAACTTGTATATGTTTTATGAACACACTTTGCTTATAATTCTAGAACGTACTGATTTAAATGGAAGGAACTAAATAAGGCTACAGGTTTGGTAAAATAAAAGATTTTTTTTATATTACCACGCGGACAGAGCCGCAGGCACCAGCTAGTTTTAATTTAATTTAAATACGAAACGGTAATTTCAATAGATTCAAAAACGTTTTTTTTTATAACTTCTTTGCTAATTGTATTATGTTCCTTGTTGGTATATAAAAACAAGAAGAAAATTAACATCAATGTACAAACTATTGAAACAACGTATAGGCATGTTATGCTGTTCAAAGTTAAAGATACACTTAAAATAACATTTATTTATTTTTTCACCGTAATAGTCAATGTTAACTTGATCGAAGTGCTTACTTTCCTATAATCGGCTTTGTAGGAAATGTGATAACGGTATCTAATTCCTATTATCCTTCTGCCGAACAATTTAATTAAATCCGTTGTTACCGATCCCATGATTTGGCCCTTCTTGCGGAGAATATTATGTGTAGAAATCAGTCAAATGTTATATGCAAAATATAAGTGAGATAATTTTAATACAATTGTCAAAAATATTATAATACATTCCAAAATACTAAAAAATATCACACCAATTACTGTAACATAAAGTATAGGCGATTCTTTCCGATTAGTTCCATATCTACATCACAGCTGTTATTTAATTCCAATATTCCAAACAGCGGTTATGTTATAACAATATAGCATAACTATACCATAAACCATATCATAGACGCACCCAATTAAGTAATTAAATTTAAAAATTAATGGAAGCCAGACTCTGTTATTACGACATAATGACGCCCACATTTGTCATGTGAGAAAGGATATTTAGAGTAATTTAATATTACCATATCCATTGAATACTTCAAATAACATAAATAAAGTATTTTACAGCCTAATTGATGCCTCCGTAACCTAATGGTATGGGCTTGTGCTTTAGAAAACCGCGGTTGTCGGTTCGAAACCTGCGGGGACTCCACTATTTTTAAGTTGTTTCCTAGTTGCTTATCTTATTCATCGGATGGGAATGTAAAAGTCGGTCTCGTGTCGTATCTCTTTCCGGTGGTATCTGTCCCATCGGACTTTAAGAGCAAAGGAAGAGTAAAGGCACATGTATTTGCATGCGTACACTTGTGCACTATAATATCTCCTGTGTAGTTAGGTGGTCTCTAATGTAGATCGGCCACCGTAGTCGAAATCAGCTTGAATACCATTATTATATAGTATGGAAGCACGAAAAATTGTTAACTTATTGCAGAACGAAAACTCGGTTATCATGAACAATGCACGGCTCAACAAGCCCACTATTTAAAAGTCAGCAATGTGAGGAGTCGATGGACGAATAATGTGCATCATAATTTGACCCGTAACAGAGTAGTTACAAATCTTGTTTCTAACAACTAACTATTTTCTAAAGTTATCAAGGGCTCGGTTTGAATCCATCCAGATTTACCTGATAACAATTTCTACACAGGGCGACTGCCATATATCCTCCACTTTACAAAGACTAAATTGCATTCTATGGTTCAATAAGCTGTCAGTAAATTTGAGGTCACCGGGCCCGACTATTCACACCTCCATCCGATGCATGGATCATCTTACTTTTTCTTTATACGACATAATAATAAAGGGATAAACATAAAAAAAATATTATAAAGCACGATAAAAATTTATAATAATAATTTAGTGACACTAATAAAAAGTTTTTTTAAATAACAAGATTTTGCGTAACTGAAAAGCAAAAGTATTTTTATATGATGTGGATTTCCGATAGTAGCTTCTGAATATAATGGTCAGCAAATAATTATTAATTTTCCAATAACTCTCTGAAAAGTGAAGGTCACGCTTTTTTATTTTAAGATAATTTAAAATCATCGCGTCCTTAAGATGTCGCACCATGGGATAAATGGTAGTAGATTAATCAAGTGATAGAATGAAATTTATTATTTTCATAAGTAAAAGTATTAATAATACTTTACCAAATTTTAAAGACACTGTTATAAATTTATGGTAACATGTAAAATTTATTTGAAAATGTTATATTATATTCCAAGACAAATGACACAATATGTAGCAGTCGTGGGTATCAGCTAGTATCCTGATGCGCGCGACTTCGTCTGCGTGGTAATATTATAAAATATGTAAATCTTTTAAGGTAGCCTAAGTAACTTTCAGTTACATCTGCTATCTTTTAATGAAATGGGCTGATCACCCAATTCTCTGAAAGTATGGGTTGATGGGCATGTAAAGTCGGTCCACCCACCGACTCGCATTGGACCAGCGTGGTACGATACGGTCCAAAACCCCTTATGGATAGGGTGTATTAGGGAGGCCTATGTCCAGCAGTGGACTATCACAGGCTGATGATGAAGATGATGATGATACCGAAACCACTCGAATGAAACCGAACCACTTCTTGTATGCGTTGTCGATATTATGTTTATTTTCGTAACATAATCATCAATTTGAATGCTAAAATGCTGCATTCTTTCTTAATAGTTTATATTTTATCAATATCTACACATCATGCAGAAATGAAAAACGTTTATACCGCAATTTGAAGCCAAGTCACAATTTTTAATATCGAATTGCGATTCAAAGTTCGCATAGTAAATTAATTTAGCCCACCTGTCCCCACCGCTATTACGAAATTAAAACGCGACTGGAAAGAATTTCTTTTATAATGAGATTACACGACAGCTATCAGTCAATATGACATCAATGCAATTATTTACTATTTTTGATTATTTCTACTTCAATTTAGTGTAATTATTTAGAACATATTGCTTTCAGATTACTAAATTATTTAAGTATTATACATATTAATACTCAGGATGTACATTTATGCCTATGTTTTAAAATAATAAATTAATATGAAGGTTTTTCTATATTTATTAAAATCGATTTTAAGCACAGACTGTTAAAGTTATAGTTGAGTATTAATTTTTATAAAATAAAAACGTAGAAATTTCTGGCTAGTCCCAAACTTTCTTTATAATAACGTCTTCGGAAATTTAAATTGTATTCAAAAAATAAAATTTTAATATAAGCAAATGTATTATTGGAATATTCTAAAATAAAGTCATATGCATAAATAATACTTAAAATAATAATAGTCATGAATCAACCACTTTTCAATGTAAATGAAAGCAAAGCTAAATAACTACATTCACATTTTAGAAGATTTTGCATAATTAAACGCTGGCACGTTTTACTTATGCCAAATCCCCATATAAATATATTGCAATCATTTTGTCTGCCCTTGTGTTCCAAATACTCATTCATTGGGATTGTCTTAACTCATAATAGAGCTCTACGGACTCATTTAAAATTTGTCTCGTCTGCAATTCAGTCCATTAATGGAGAGAGCAGGTGCATTAGACGCGCGCTTATTGCAATTTTAATAGAATTAATATTTTACAACGTGCGCATAATTAAGGTCGTCTTTTTTCTTATATATAAACACATAAAAAAAAACTTATTCATTTACAATATAATTTCCAGAGCTTTTTTTTAGTTAGATATATTTTATTAGTTAGATAGTTTTTGGGGTTGCAAAGACGTAAAAAATAGACTCTTTTTTAAAGGCGTACTTATGAAACCGAAAGCAAACTACGAATTTTACTCGATAGAGTTGTTTAAGAAGCAGGAACTACTTGAAAAATCAGATCCAATAATACGCTAGGCTATGACAATGTAATTTCTTAATGGAGTTTTTTAATAATACTTATTTTAGTAAATTGAAAAATAACGTCAGTTATTAAGTGAAAATAAAAAATAAATACAAAAGCATAATGTGACTCAAATAACAGTCAGATGGATAAAAAAGGGGGTTGAAATGTTAATTATCGTAATGGATTTGAAACGGCATTTATACAAGACAGCAATATTGGATCTATTGGTCAAAGTTAGCGGGGTTTCGACAAAGAATTTTATTGTAATCAGTTATTAATGATGTGACAAGATGCTTAGAAATAAGGAATAAAGATTTCAAAAGAAATAACTGCCGCTGTGGCCTAATGGTATTGGCTTTGTTGTTAACGGAGGTCATGATTTCAGTTAAATTCGGTACAACTTGAAATAACTAAATTTATTAAAATATTGCTAATGAATATTATGAAGGAATGTTTAAACTCATTACAAAACAACCAAACAAGATGCCCGATTTTAACTTTAACGTTTACAACTGTACAAAGCACAAATATATGCAAAAGAAAATAGGACAGTCTTTTTTTGACATTCCTTATAATATGTAAGTTTTTTCTATATGTAACCTAATATGATCGATATAGTAAAAATCTCAGAATCCTTAAAGTCGTTTGAAATATTAAAAAGTTTATTAGATTAAAGTAATGATATAGACAATTGTTAATCAGCGCGATGGACAATTAGTTGCTCTGGTTGTGCACACTAGGGACTCTTGAAATGAAACCACTGAGTACTGATTTAATGGATCTGTACCTCACATGTGTTTACTTGAAGCAAAAAGGAACGTTTTTATACAAAAACAGTTGCCCTTAAGTAAAACGTTGAAGGAGAAACGCTTCCGTGATCTACTAGCTTAACTGTGTCATCTAGTATCAGTGGATGTAATACATATTCAGTCCGGTTTTAGACCTCATCGGTGGTAGACGCTTTGTAGCATCAACTAAAATTTTACTGTGATTCTCAAACTTTGCATATATCATAACTTTTAACAAAATGAATACATGTGCAGAATGTAATACGAAGTTTAGAGATGGAGTACTGTGTACAACTGCAACGTTTCCTAGACTTTCAGTGTTCCGGCATAACGGAAGCTGGTTATCAAAGCTTGGGACAGGAAAAACACCTGGCCTGTCCAAAATGAAGAACAGTACGTCACCAATTCAAGCTTTGTTTAAAATCAAATCAACTCAAGAGTGTAGTCCAAGATGAGTTGAAAAAAATAACTGCCCAATCAACACCACTACAGAGTCTGAAGGAAGACATAAATAGGTAAAGGAAGAAATAAAACATCTGAAATGCTCTCTGGGAATGGCGCACGAGGCCATAAGGAACTTTACATCTATTAGTAAAAATTGGAATCCGTATTAATCAAATCGAAATAGTTGCGAATACGGTGCCAGTTTTACAATCAGAAGTAGGAAGATTAACTGAAGAGATTCATAAGAGTGATCAATGGCCAGATTAAATAACGTCGAAATTAAAGGATACCTCTGAAAAATAATGAAAATCTGTATGAAATTGTTTACAACAAGCAATGTCATTGGTTTGAAAATAAGAAAGGAGGACATAAATTACATAGCACGATTACCTACCCGCCTTCCTACGACCTTGAAATCCATACTTATTACTTTTAATAACTGCTACTTGAAGGAAGATTTTGTTGCTGCAGCCCGAAATCATCGGCAGTTGTACTCAGACTCTTTGGGATACAGTGATAAAGCACCTGTTTACGTTAATGATCATTTGACAACATATAATAAGAATTTATTGTCTAGAGCCAAGTCACTAGCAAAAGAACATAATTTGAAATTTGTCTGGGTCAAACACTGTAAAATATTTGTTAGAAAAAACGACCATTCCAAAATATTTTTATAAAATCAGAAAAGGATCTGGAAAGTATAACGTAAAGCAGGTACTTTTTACGGAGAGATTAATCACATTTCTTTTATTAATTCTAAAACAATTTTTACGCATACAATATTACTACAGTTTGAGAACCAAGTCAATAATGTTAACAACATTTACGTTTACCTGCCGGACTATTCAAAGGAATGTTAACTGGAAGTGAATATAAAGACAATGTATTTTTATCCTATACCGTTTGAATTAACGTGCAATTTGCAGTGCATAATAGCATATTTGATTTATTATTGCTTCGCATTTGCTCGATATGCCAAACTCCACAAGACGAGTACTCTTGAATCAGACCATTCTTTGTGGCTGTGCAATATTTTTACGAGCCAATATAAGACATATTTACGTTGTATAAAGTACTTATAAAAATGTTTCTTTTTAATATTTTATAAAACAAACAAATTATTTTTAATACAAACATGATTTAATTTACCTATATTAGCACCTTAAAACTCAATTTTGTTGCGTTTATCTAATAATATATTTAATAGTGCTTAATTTTTTTTTATGGCATACGCAGGCAGACGAGCAGTTGGGCCACCTGATGGAAAGTGATCACCGACACCCTAGACGTTGACAATACCAGTGGTATCGCCGACGCTGCTACCGTGAGACATAGGTGTTAAGTCTTGTTTACCCAGTAAATACGCTGGCTACGGTGCCCTTCAAACCGGAACGCAGCAGTGTTTTCACACTACTGCTTCGCGGCAGAAATAGGCACCGCGGTGGTACCACCAGACGGTAAACAGGGACCTACCACCGGTAGGTAGTTAAATCGCTGTGTTATGATGTTAAAACTGTTTTAATAGTATTAGACATATCAAGGAAGAAACGATTTATATTAGGATATCAAATTAAAGTTACTAATATATTAAATTCTAAGATAAAGTGTAGATTATTACTATTTATGTTAACTATTACTGATTCTTACGGTCATAGTTTTATGAATCATTTCTCAAACTTTATTTTAGCTTTAGTGTTATAATTAGTATTTATAAATGCCGTCAAACATTAGCATTGAATACCGTCAGTTATCTTAAATAGTAATGTATTATTTTGTAAATTACCTTTTATTATGATTGTAGTAGTTATTACACTTTATTTAGTCATTGTATTGTCAAGATTTATCTATATCTATATCGGTTTTTGTTGTGTCTATATTCGAAGTCTGACAATACATTTATATTTGTCGTAAACTATTATTATAATATATTTTTGCTTGAGGGGGGCAATAGTGACAAGTTAATTGAATTTATCGTAAAGTTCTACATGAATCAAGTCGTAACTAAATTTTAAAGTACCGTTATTATTTCTATTCTAAGAAGTTATAGCTATTTTATTTAAGTGAAAAATCAGATTAACGTTTATTATCAGAATGTTCGGGGACTGCGCACAAAGACGAGTATATTTAAGAGAAACCTAAATCTAAATAATTTTGACATTATGTCACTGACAGAAACGTGGCTATGTGAAGGGATTAATGATAAAGAACTCTTTGATGATAGATATATAGTTTGGCGTCGCGACCGTAATTACCGATCAACCAAACAGTCTAGAGGTGGTGGTTTTCTTCTAGCAACACGCAAGTGCATCTCTGCTATTTCGCATCCGGATTGGCAATCATCTGCTGAAGACCTGTGGGTTACCCTATCAATGAAAAATGACAAAAACACTTATAAGTTGCATGTATGTACCCTATACCTATGTGACGAAAATATGGGTTTTTCACTACAGGCTCAACTAAAAAATTTCTCAGTCAGTTCGTGTCCTAATGATAAATTTATAATTATGGGAGATTTTAACCTTCCTAATATCATCTGGTGTAAGCGAAATAATATTCTCGAACCGCAAGGAATAATGGGTGAAACTCAAATAAACTTTTTTGATACGTTGACGCAGTGTAATCTGATTCAAAGAACGATTGTTGCAATATAAATTGCAGAATCTTGGATTACATTCTTACCACAGAAAATGTAAAAGTGTCCTCTTGCTGATCCATTAGTTATAGAAGATAAACATCATAAATCATTATCAATTGAATTTGAAGTTTTACAAAACGATGTACTGGATCGGAAAGGTAATACGAAATATTTATATGCCTTTGGAGATTATGATAAGATGACATCGTTTCTTAACAGCATTCCATGGAACATTAAATTAATGGAGAGACCACTAGAAAACGCCTGCATTTCTTCTATGCAAAACTGTATGAAGCTCGTGACAAGTTTATACCCCAAAAGTTGCATCGACTAAAGATTACCCTGTATGGTATAGCTCGTCACTTAGAAAAGTACTAAAGAAAAACTTAAATATCATAAAAATTTAAGGTTTATGGCAACTACAAGATAAGATTACTTTTATATTCTTAAGAGATCGTTCAAAGAGGCTAGAAAAGGAATGTTTGAAGCGTATATTAAGCAAACCGAAGAATCGCTTCTTCGCACACCCAAAAATTTTGGTCGTACGTGAAATCTAAATGTTCTCATTCTTTACCCTCCCAAATGGTTTACGAAAATCATGTGGTTGAAGCAGGCGATGACATTTGCAACTTATTTGCCCTGTACTTTCACTCCACCTTTTTACAATCTTCAACGCTAGATTATGGTACGCCAAAATATGATACAGTTACAGCCACGAACTATATTAGTAACATAGAAATTGATCCTGATGAAGTACTTAAGTTGTTAAATACCTTGGACCCGACTAAAGGTGCTGGACCGGACAATATTTCGCCACAAATAATTGTAAGATGTTCTAAGAGCTTGTTTTTACCGATCTGTATCTTATTTAAAAGATCGATAAAAGAAGGATACATGCCGAACATTTGGAAATCTGCATTTATATCACCTATTCATAAAAACGGTAGCAAAAATAATGTTAAAAATTATAGACCAATTTCTAAATTATGCTTAATTGCAAAATTTTTTGAAAAGTAGTTTTAAGCAACTGTATGCTACAGTTTCTCATTCTTTAATCGATGAACAGCATGGATTTATGAAAAATCGATCTACAGTCAGTAATCTTGTGTCATTTAATGATTATGTCACTTTCTCAATGGATAAGGGTATACAAGTAGATGTTATTTTTACTGATTTCACCAAAGCATTTGATCGTATAGACCATCAAATACTTCTGCAAAAGTTGCTAGCTGCAGGAATTCATGGAGATTTATTTGGGTGGTTTCTTCTTATATCCAAAACAGGTCGCAAGCTGTTGTTATAAATGGTATTCATCCTCTTGGACTACAATTCCATCAGGAGTCCGCAGAGCTCTTTATTGAGCCCTTTACTATTCAATATTTTTATTAATGACATTAAAAGCTGTTTTTTAAATTCTCAATTTATATTATATGCAGACGATATGAAAATTTTAAAAGAAATCACTAGTATTACTGACTGCAAACTTATTCAGGAAGATTTACTCAGACTTGAACAATACTGTTTATCCAATAAGTTAGATCTTAATGTTTCTAAATGCTATTCAATGACATGTACACGTAAAGTAAATATTTTAAAATATAATTATCAAATACTGAGTGAAAGTCTTGCTTCAGTTACAGAAATTAAGTTTAGGTTTGGTTCAGGACCTAAAATATTGTGACAAGCACATTGACTACATTATTAAAAAGCAAATAAAGCTCTCGGATTTATAATAAGATGCTGCGGAACTTTGTTACGATTAAATCTATAAAAGTACTATACTGTTCGTACGTGCGCAGTCTTCTCGAGTATTCTTCCCAACTTTGGAATCCTTGCTACGACATTTATATAAATAGGTTAGAGGCTATACAGAAACGGTTTTTACGATTCTTAGAATTTAAATGTAGTACTGTGGGCAATGATTACGAATCTAAATGCAAAATTCACCACTTGTTGCCATTGGCAGTAAGACGGAACATAGCAGATATAACATTTCTAATAAAAATTGCACAAAATAAAGTTGATAGTCCGTTACTCTTAAATAAATTGTTATTTTCTGTACCGCAAAAAAGTATATCACGACGAAAGCATCAAGTTTTTTAACATACCTCTTCATACAACGAATTATAGAAAAAATTCATTTTCTGTCGTGTTCTACCTCAATTAACAAATACTCAGAAAAACATGACTTTGATATCTTTAATTACATATATCTACTAAAAAAACAATGACTAGACATTGGTTTGAAACTGTAGCTTAAATTCATTTGATTATTTGTTTAAATTCTGCTGGATTGTTTGCTTTTTTTTTTTTGATGTTACCTTTATATACATTTAGATAAGTGTCTGTTCTCACGGCGTCTATTCTTAGATATTTAAATGTGAAAACATGTTACTAGCTTGTTTATACCTGGCAAATGTATATTCGTTTTTATTGTATTAAAAGCTGTTTGTTTTCCAAATAAAATAAAATAAAAATAAAATATGTATTGTTAAACTAACATAATATAAGTTGCAAACATCAAGCAAGAATAAACATAAAAATATAAAAAAAGTGACGAATAACAACAAATTGTGCTTATTATTAGTATTAGATAAAAATACATATTTACTGTTATAACACTACCAAGATAATGTATATAAGATATGTCATACTTGGCCATAGGGGTAGTTACCAAAGCAACAATAATTGAAATTACATAACTACTAAATTAGACATCGGTAACGGTAGAGATTTACAAAAACAGCTCATTAGCACGACGAAATTCTGGTCAAGAGTTGAATGCAAAATACGTTTATTACACTCAGTAAACTATAACTAGACCATCGTTTTTCCATGCACTAAACCTTCTTGCAAATGGGAATAAAATAAATGTGCTTCATACAATAATTACTAACGTCTTATGTAAAATCTTTTAAAAAACTTCTTTTTAAACAATTTAAAAAAATGTTCATTCATCATTCATCTTTCATTTTCATTCATCATCAGCCTGTGATAGTCCACTGCTGGACATAGGCCTCCCGTAGTAAACCTCTACCCATTAGGTGGTTTTGGACCGTATCCCACCACGCTGGTCCAATGCCGGTTGGTGGGTGGACCGACTTTATACATGGCCATCCGACGCATGGATCATCTTACTTTTCAGACAATTGGGTGATCGGCCCAAATTGCCCTAACCAACTTGGATGCGCGGTCGCGTGGTCACTCAAGTTTCGTGAGCCAATTATGATTGGACCAACTAGGTAACTAGCGTGACGGCGATATGGTAGGTCTTATTAAAGGACCAGAAGCCAGGATGCGGTTCGAAGGACCATGTGCGTAATCCGGCTCGGACAACGAGGTTATGAAGCCGCATAGGAAATGCGATCAAAGAAGAATAAATACCTCGTCTGACGGCGGCACAGCTGCAGGCGTCTTCGGTGATGCGGTTGGGGCTCGCGGTAACCTTAAAACTATTAGGACGGAGCGTTGGCCATTCGCGTCCCGTGACTTTAATATATGATGCGTTGCGTAGGAACTCCCGAAGGCAATTTTCCGACTGCGGCGGCGCTGGCCGCCGTCCGCGTCACGTATGTATTCACCTTATCAACGTATGTATTCACGTTATCACGTCAGTATTCACCTTATCAATCAATCGACAGCCTGTAATAGTCCACTGCTGGACATAGGCCTCCCCTAATACACCCCTAGTCATTAGGAAGTTTGGACCGTATCCCACCACGCTGGTCCAATGCGGGTTGGTGGGTAGACCGACTTTTTACATGGCCATCCGACGCATGGATTATCTTACTTTTTAGACAATTGGCTGATCGGCCCAAATTGCCCTAACCAACTAGGAAACAACAACGAAAATTTGTTGAGTCCTCGCAGAATTCGAATCCCGACCTCCGGTTTCTAAGACACACGCCCATACCACTAGGTTACGGAGGCAGTTAAAAAAATATCCTTTATATTACCGAGACCGGACATTAGGATAGCGTCTTACGTTACTTTTCGTATGGGCAGAGCAGGTACTACTTACCACTTAATAAACGTCCTACCCGTCTCTTCCCTTTAAACAATAAAAGCAAAAAAACTACACCCCCCATCTAGTATTCAACTTATTTTGAAATTAAAACATGCCTTCTACGAAATCTCTCCGAGGGCGTTAATCCTCAATAGTATTTATATAATGAGATTGTCGGAAGGCTTTTAGTGTGATTACCGCAGAATTTCTTGCCGCCGTTATAATTGATTATAATTTATTTACCGTGCACGAGTTTCTATCGTATTAAATAATATTTAAATAAAAAGCTTTAAAGTTTTTGGAGTAAATAAAATTATTTTGTTAAATTAGCATAACATGAGAAACGCGACCCTAATAAGAAATAGCATTAACTGACATGATAAATATAAAAGCAAGCAAGCAAGCAAGCAAAAATCGGTTAAAATCAAACACAATTTTGTATTTGCTGTTTGAAATTATATTTCATATCATCTATTTGCTTTAAATATACCATAATTTAAACCGAAGTATATGAAATTCATATTAAGTTAAGACTTTTTATTAAACATACACAGCAATGGATGAATTGAGATAGAAAGTTTATTCGACAAATGACAGCTTTTGTGGTGACATCGGTATTGTGCTCGTCACTTCTCGGTCCCATTGCTGCCAGCCTCCTAAATTTCTATTCACGAAAAATCATCATCATCATCCATCAGCCTTGTTAGTCCACTGGCTGGACATAGGCCTCCCCTGATACACCCCTCTATCCATTAGGGGTTTGGACCGTATCCCACCACGCTGGTCACAATGCATGTTGGTCGATGGACCGACTTTTACATGCCCATCACGACGCATGGATCATCTTTAACTTTTCAGACAATTGTGATTCGGCCTCAAATTGTCTCTAACAAACTTGGAAACAACAATGAAAATTTGTTGTGTCCCTCAGGATCGAACCCACGACTCGGTTTCTAAAGCACACGCCCATACCACTAGGCTACGGAGGTCATCTTTTAAACCAACGGTTTGTTAATTTATTTCTGCAATTATTATAACTAACCTATTGATTCTTCTTGGCTGTTTTAATAGGTTCTAACTAACTTACAAAAACATTAGTTTAAATGTTTAACTATAGGTAGGCCAAACCAGATTTATAATTATGCAAAATAATCATCAATCTCGTTCCTATTCTTAAGATAGTTCGTTAACTTGATTATCCTTGTTTCGTATCCGCTTTCTTTACCGCTTAAATTAAGATTTATCTCCGAACATGTTTTCTCAATTATCAATCTTTCCTCGATATTAGGATGTATACTGTGAGCATCAGTAAAAAGAAACAATGTAATCTAAATATAGCAATCAAAAGAGCCAAGGTCTGTTAACTTTACCTTGCTGATAACACTCCCTTGAACTGTCTTTGTGACTCGGTTGATGCGGTTCAAAGGAAAGTAAATTACATTATCTTGACCTTTTCAATTGTTGGCGGAAGGTTTTAACCTAATAATCTTATTCTGTCTATTCATCTAAATTTTAGTAGAAAGAATAAAATTAAAAATGTTCATTAAGGCCGCAATGTAGGTGAAGCATTAAAAAAATTGTAAATTCTGAAAAAAAATATTATTGGATCATATTTTGCACTGTTTCGTTTATTTTATATTGCAGATTACATTGTTAGTAAATAATAAACAATATAAGGAATTATATGTGTGCAAAAGAAAGTGTAATATGTATACAGGTGTCCCATTTAGAATGGATAATCCTTGAGCACCTCAAACACAGCTACCGGCACTCGAAAAAAATACAAAAAAAAAATTCAACTGTACTCAAGTCATGATTTTTTTAAACGAAAATCCATTTTTATGATGTTATTGTCAATTTATGTGTACAGCGACGCCAAATTAATGAATTTGCTTACGTTTTTGGTGTTATATTACTCCTCTATAGAACTATACTATTACAAAAGTAATAAATAACATGAGTATCTATTTACTTTTTTAACAAAATATATCAATTTTAATTTTAGTATGAAATTTGATCACAAAATAATTTTGACAAAGTTTGAGAGTGTTTCTGTAAAAAAGTATGAAACCCAAGTGGCAATATTTAAAAAAATGCGAGTTAATACAGTTTACAAAATGGTATAATACATCATTTATCTAATACTATACGAACTTATTGCTATTGAGATGCAAAAGGTAACTAAGACGAAATTGAAAACAATTACCTAGTCTTAAACAGTAACAAAAGGTCACTTTTATTGCACTAGGGATGGTGTAACAATACTATTTACTACCTGAGCGTGGCCTAAGCCGTCCATTTTGTTTACACAGACAAGGATAGGTTGATTTTGTAGAGTATGAGTGAGTGAGAGGAGAGTACTATGTTCAAACATTTTACACTGTAGACCGGTTTGGTCATCATCGGATCAGTTTTCAGGCCCATAGCAAAGACATTTACTTAGTGCGTCTCTCGACTTGTTCGTCAACGCTATGTGCATTCCTTTCTCATTTCTCCGTGAGTTTGAATCAGTGTTATAACGACGACTTCTAGCTACTTTATTGGACTACCGTTTTGCTTACTGATTTGGACTTTGTTTGGTAATTTTAGACGCCTTGGCTTATCTGGACTGATTCTGTGAATCAAAATGCCACGCATTCAATCACGGCAAAGGAATACGCCAATATGCACTTCATCTATGGTGAGTGCGGGGCAACGAGTGCCGCTGCAGCCCTTATAGGAAGGTACCCTAATGCGCGTCATCAGATTACCATGTTTTCATCAGAGTCCACAGTTGTTATTCGGATGGCAGAATACCTGGCAGCGGCATTGGTGATACAAGTGAATATTAATACTCAAGATGTTGTGCTTGATGAAATTCAGCAAGACCCATCTACCTCTACAAAGAGCAATATCACGTCGCACCGGAATCCCAAAACGACCGATGCACCGTGCACTGAAATATAAATATCATCCTTACCATATTGACGCGTCCAAGCTCTGCAACCGAGAGATTACCATGCAAGATTGTTTTTTGTCGACAAATGTGCAAAATGAACAAAATCCACAATTCTTTGAAAAAATTCTATGGAGCGACGAATCTACATTAAAAAAGACGGATACTTTAATAAGCATAATCTGCACAGCGGCAACTCTCAAATCCAAATCTATCGAGAAGAGAAGTCGCAATACCAGTTCAAAATAAATTATTGGACTGGTATATTAAATAGGATATTATTGGTCCTTTCGAACTGCCGGGAAATTTATCTCCTAAGTTCTAAACTTTACAAAATGATCTCCCAACCTTATTGGGAGAAGTGCCTGAGGAGATAAGGGAATCCCATTGGCTACAGAATGATGGCTGTCCTGCACATTATGGTGCAAACGTCCGTTCTTATTTAAATGCCACATATCCAAATAAATGGATTGGTCGTTTGGGTCCCATTTGTGGCCTCCTCGATCCCCAGATTTAAACCCTCGTGACTTTTTACTGGGGTTGCTAAAGGAAGAGGTGTACTGAAAACGATTTCAAATTTGGAGGAATTACGCAGCCGTGTTCAAGAGGCCGCTTCAAAAATAAATGAACGACGCTACGCACGCTTTCTTAGTAGAGCCTTTATTAGAAGATGTAGAGCGTGTATTAGAGTCGGTGGCAGACAATTTGAACACTGTTATAAATAAAGATTGTTTTATGTACACCTGCAATTTCTTATTATTAAAATTTAATAATATATTTATCGTTTCTTTTTAGTCGTATTTACCCTTTTTGCATCTCAATAGCTAATAAGTTCGTAATAGTATTAGATAAAATGATGTATTATACCATTTTGTAAACTGTATTAACTCAGCATTTTTTTTAAATACTCTGGCACTTGGTTTCCATACTTTTTTTACATGAAACACTCTCAAACTTTGTCAAAATTATTTTGTGATCAAATTTATACTAAAAATTAAAATTGATATATTTTTGTTAAAAAAGTACAATAGATACTCATGTTATTTATTACTTTTGTAATAGTATAGTCTGTGAGGAGTAATATAACACCAAAACGTAAGCAAATTCATTAATTTAGGTCGCTAGTCACATAAATTGACAATAACATCATAAAAATGGATTTACGTTTAAAAAATCATAACTTGAGTACCAGTTGGAATTTTTTTCTTTGTGTATTTTTTTTCGAGTGCCGGTAGCGTGCTTATGCGGCCTCAAGGATTATCCATTCTAAATGGGACACCCTGTATATAAGTAAGTAAGTTATTGATTTTTCTTCTGTACTACTTTCTGTTATAAATTCTACTAGGGTTGGCATTCTGATCCCTATAATTGGACACCGTCTATAGTTAATCCAAATAAGAGGCAAAATTTATGTAAACAAAACCAAGCTCAATAGATGCCAAAAAGTCAGACACTCTTATAGGTTTAACATAGCTCGGGGAGTGAAAATGGCTGCGATCTACTAATAAGAACGTATTCGCTTCTAGCGCTATTAGTGTTTCATATATCAATATATTTATTTATATTTATAGTATAAACTGGCCAAACTACATTAAAACGTTTTAGTGTTTATATGAAATGCACGTTAACAACTGCAACTGCAACCGCCTCGTAGCCTAGTAGTAAGGGCATGTGTTTAGAAACCGGAGGTCGGGTCTCGAATCCGCGGGACTCAACAAATTTTCATTGTTGCTTCCTAGTTGGTTTAGGCAATTGGCCGATCACCCAATTATCTGAAAAGCAAGATGATCCATGGGATGATCGGATGGGTATGTAAAGTCGGTCCACCCACCAACCCGCATTGGATCAGCGTGGTGGGATACGATCCATAACCCCCTAATGGATAGGGGTGTATAAGGGGAGGCCTATGTCCAGCAGTGGACTATCACGGGCTGATGATGATGATGATGAAATGCACGACAATGCGCACGATTTTTCTAAATAGCACATTAAGGTAAATTTTCCAGAATCATACAATGGCTTTCACTAGGTGTTCGAATATAATCCCATCAAACTTTATCCTTGCGATTTGTATTTTGAAATAGAAATTTCACTCCTATGAGAGACATATTCTGCAATCAAGTCGTCGTTCAGGGAGTTTTCAGAAGGGTTTGTAAAGGTTATCTTGTAGGATTGTTCATAAGTTTCCATAATCCTCCATTTCTTTATTCCTTTCAACATAATATTAGGTGTCGGTGACCACTTTCCAGGCGGCCCGTCAGCTCTACTGCCTTCGGTAGCAAATATTCAGGACAGGGCCAACAAACTTATAAATCTTAAACGGGATATTTAAATTCCCCGCCCGAGTTTCGGGGCTTTTATTATAAAATATTCATTTCAATTTCCCATTGTACCAAATTTTTTTTTGTACCAATTGCAATGATTTCCACCTCCTTGCCCTTAAAGGTTTCGGTTAGGTATGGGGAACATCTACGCTTCCTTTGAATTGCCCGGGTTAGAAAACCAAAACCCGCCCGTAGCTGGACTTTAACAACTGTATAATTTAATTCATGGTCTTTTAAAGTAATCGTTGGTTGTTCAATCTTAATGTTCTTTGACAAATATTCAGATGTGTTATAAATATAAACCCCCATCCCCTCTATCTATTAAAAACCGGGTTGAAACCGTTGCTGGTTGAAAAAGATTTCATTTAATAGGGTTTTAGGGACAGGGCACCTGTTTTTATACTTGGGGTGATAATACATTTTTACTGTTATAATTCTTGGGAAATAGAGCAACGATATTTTAAATACGCGCCAACTCTAAGCTTATTCAAATTTTTTTTTAAAAATAAAAAAGTTTTTAAGTGAAACTTCTTTCGGGTTAGAAAAAAAAAGTAACATTTTGTTAAACACATTTTTCTGTTTTCCCATCTTTTCTTAATCCCTACCACGCGTGGTTGAATATGTGTGCGTAAAAATTGTAGAATTTTATTTATGTCTTTGATAATAAAAAGCCTTTTTATTAAACTTTTCTAGTTTAATTTTTTTAACCAACCAAATTATTAAAAAAATTAACGGATTTTCCGTTTATTTTACATTTTTAATTCGACGTTTTCAAATTTCTGGCCGTGGTCACGGGGGTGACTGAGGTGTCTGCGTCTTGTTGCCAGTGAAAGCGGGGTTTGATTAATTTTAATTAATTATTTTAATCTGTACTCCGATCATAAAAACGAACTGATTTTTCTTTGGCAGTGGTATTATGTTGGGTTTAAATTTAATTTATTAATTAGGGGATCCCAAGGGGTGGTAGAACAACCATCTTCTTTGAAAATTTGGATGTTTTTAATCCAAACCTCACGGATCATCCTTGGGAATCGTGTTTTTGCGAGGTTTGTTGATCAAATCTTATGGGTTGGGTGATTTAAGGTAGGCACACCGGACTTGTTGGGTCTTCGTTTGATTCAGCTATGTTCCCTTCACCGGTTCTTATTGTGCTTTGTTTGCCAATATAAAGAGGCCCGTCAACCCTTTTACCTCCTGGCGTGGAATATTGCATTGAAGGTATAAATTTCTTCACGCTTAAATAAGTTTGATTGAAGCCCGCCTCAAAGAGCCAATCTTGTCGTTACGCCCCTCCAAAGGTAGAACAGGTACCCCCGGGCTGCCTTCCTCTCAGGATGCCTGCCAGCGGGTTTTGTGTCCGGCTTGCTTAAATGTTGGCCACCGGTGTTCATCCTCGATCCCTCGTGCTCTTGAAACAAAGATTTGCCCCTTTTAAACGGGATGGATGGTGGTGGGTTTGCCATTTAAATATTTATTTATGGGTTGGTTTCTATAACAGTATGGCTCAAGGTGTTACTTCAGGATTGGAATACAAAACATCAAGAAAAGCTAAGAATTTACTTTCTAACTCCATGTAAACTGTATTTTAATTAATGAGTTAAGGTGGTTTAAAAGCATTTATTTTATCATATGGTAAGATGGTAATACATCCATAGCGCTTATAAAATCTTGGATAATGGGACAGTGAGTAGGGCCTTCTCCTCAAGTCTTCCATAAAAATGTCACAAAAGGAGACACGGGCAACCGTTCTCACCATCCATTCACTGTCAGAACTCATCACTTCTACCAATATAGCCAGATGTGAGGCAATGTTTATAAAATGCACTATTATCTGAGATGTTATTTTCCTCTAACTTTTGTTACAATATTATTAGCAACCTTCATAGGTATAGATGTAAACAAAGATTGAACATCAAAACTAACCATAGTTTCATTGTCAGCAAGATGTAGATGTTTCACCTCGCTAACAAAATGGTATAGAATCCTTTTGTAACGTTGTTTGTCCTCTGAGTGGTGAGAGATTTTACTAAATGTTGAGCCAATTTATAAGTGGTGAGTCAATTTGGCTAACAAAGGGCGCAATGGGATTAATTTGTGTATTTAGGCAACCATACAATTTGGGGCTTGGGACATGAAGGTATTATCAATTTACGTCAAGATTACAGTTTTCGGAGTGCTTTTTAATAAGATCGCTAGGTTAATTTGAGCGTTTTAGTAGTATTTTGACCTTCCCTAATAGTTTTCATCCGATAACAGTTGTTCTAATTTTTGAATTATAATCTGACGTGTCCATGCATCACCGCTAGAATTACCTTTGTCTGCTCGGAGAATTGGCATCTTTTGTTGTTGCGTGTTGTTAGGCGCAATAAGTTCATCCTAGGAAGATTAGGTTTCGGCACTTTGCTTCGACGCAACATTGACGAAATATCTTGTCGGATAGCCCCAAATCTTCCTTGCAATTGATTTTGAACAAACAATCCTCCGCCACACATACAATTTAGTCATACGGGATTTTTCCGGTGCATGCGAAATTTAAACCTTTGATAATACTTTCAACGTCGATTCATCCAGTGATTGTTGTGACAGATTCAAACCGCGCTAGTCATTACTGCTTCCTTTGGGAAAGTTGCTTCCGTTTGAACGTTTGTAAGATTCTTTAGGCTTAGATTTGTTTAATAATTTTCCAATTTTTTGTTTGTTTATTTTGCATTTATTATAAGTGAGTTACTTCCGGTTTATTTAAAGTATTAATGCAATTTTCAAAATCGAATGGCGTTAAAATTGATTTAATATCACTGGATGAATTTTCAATGGGTATTTATGACGCAAGATCGGATCGTGTTGGATTACCCTCCTCAACAATAATAGCCTGGTTTAGATCTTCTGCCCACGATGTCCTTTTAGGTGATTCCGGACCACGTGGGGACGAGCTCGTTGTCCCTGACTTTCTTCATGAAATTAGAGATGTTACAGCGTCTTGCGCTTGTCATCAGACCCAACTCCAATTTTGTTGCGGTTTCAGTCCGTACTGGTACACATAATTATTTCTAGCGCGCGGAATATTCATTATTAAAAAAATTACTTTACGGATTTTATCGCGTTTATTTTACATTTTAATTCCGACGTTTCGAACACTTTCCAGCGGCGTACATGGGGTAGACTAGGTTCTGCGGTCTTGTTGCCAGTGATGAAGGGGGTTCAGATCTTAATTTAATTAATTATATTTAATCTTCCTCGATCTATGCAAAACGAACTGATTTTATCTTTACAGCCAGCAGTGGTATTATGGCGGTTTAAATTTTAATTTATTAATTATGGGATCCCAAAGCAGGTGGTAGAACAACCATCTTTCTATTGAAATTTGGAGTTTTAATCCAATAGCCTCAGATCATCCTTGGAGAATCGGGTTCTTTAGCGAGGATTTGTGGTCGATCAAATCTATGTAATGGTTTGGGTGATTTAAGGTATGGTCACACACTGCCGACTTGTTGGGTCTTCTATGTTTGATGTCAGCTATATGTTCCTTCACGCGGGTTCTATTGCTCGCTTGTTTGTCCAATATAAGAGGGCCGCAGTCACAATCAGCTTGTCACTCCTGGTCTTGTAGAGGAATATTGCACTTGACAGGTGGTAGGAATTGACCAATCTTCTTCAGCGGCTTGGAAATAAGTTTGATTGGCCCGCCTCAAAATGTAGCCAATCTTGTCAGTTACGCCTCTCACAAAAGGTAGAACAGCAGGTACTGCTCCACTGTGGCTGCTCTTCACTGGTCACTGTGACGCTGCCGTGGCGCTATTGAGATTAAAACATCCAAATTTCAATAGAGAAGATGGTTGTTCACCACCGCTTTGGGATCCTAAATAATAAATTAAAATTTAAACCAAGCATAATACCACTGCTGGCTGTAAAGATAAAATCAGTCTGTTTTGCAGATCGAGCAAGATTAAATATAATTAATTAAAATTAAGATCTGGAAACCCTGCTCATCACTGGCAACAAGACGCATGACACCTCAGTCTACCCTCGACCACGGCCGCTGGAAAGTGTTCGAAACGTCGGGAATTAAAATGTAAATAAACGCGATAAAATCCGTAAAGTAATTTTATTTAATAATGATAATATTCGCGCAAGCAAAGAATAATTATGTGTACAGTACTGGACTGAAACCGCAAACAAATTCGGGTTGAAGGTCTGATGACTGCAAGACATGTAACATCTCTAAATTCATGAAGAAATGCAGGATAACGAGCTCAGTCCTCACGTGTGTCCGGATATCACTGAAAAGGACATTCGTGGAGCGCCAAGATCTTAAACCAGGCAAGTATTATATTGTTGAGGAGGTAATCCAACACACGATCCGATCTGTGCGTCATAAATACCAATTGAAAATTCATCCAGTGATATTAAATCATTAACGCTATTCGATTTGAAAATTGATTAATACTTTAAATAAACGCGAAGAACTACTATAATAAATGCAAAAATAAACAAATAATAAAATTCGAAAATTATTAAACAAACTAAGCTTCTAAAGAATCGTTACAACGTTCAAACGGAACGCAACTTCCCAAAGTGACAGCAGTAATGACGACGCGCGGTTTGTAATCGTCACAAAATCACTGGATGAATCGACGTTGAAAGTATTATCAAAGGTTTAAATTTCGCAATTGCACGCGAAAAATCCGAGGAGCAAATTGTATGTGTGTGGAGGATTGTTTGTTCAAAAAATCAATTGCAAAAGGAAGACTTGGAGGCTATCCGACAAGATATTTCGTCAATGCTAGGTCGAAGCAAAGTGCCGAAACCTAATCTTCCTAAGGATGAACTTATTGCACTTAACAACTTACGCAACAACAAAGAACTAACAATTCCCGAGCAGACAAAGGTAATTCTACGTGATCAGTGACACGTCAGATTATAATTCAAAATTAGAACAACTGTTATCGGATGAAATATTTAGGAAGGTCAAAACTGACCCTACTACTAAAACGCTCAAATTAACTAGCGATCTTATTAAAAGCACTCGAAAAACTTAATCTTGACGTAAAATTGATAATACTCTTCATGTCCCAAGCCCCAAAATTGTATGGGTTGCCTAAATACACAAATTGAATGCTCCATTGCCCTTATTGTTAGCCAAATTGACTCACCTACTTATAAATTGGCTCAACATTTAGTAAAAATCCTCTCACCACTCAGAGGACAAACAAGGCGTTTACAAAGGATTCATACCATTTTGTTATGAGGTAAAACATCTACATCTTGCTGACAATGAAACTATGGTTAGTTTTGATGTTCAATCTTTGTTTACATCTATACCATAGAAGATTGCATCATTATTGTAACAAGAAAGTTAGAGGAAAATAACATCTCAATAGAATATGCATTTTTACTAAAACATTGCCTAACATCTGGCTATTTATTGTGGAAAGATGAGTTCTACATGCAAATGGATGGTGTAGGATGGGCTGCCCGTGTCTCTATTGTTGTGACATTTTTATGGAAGACTTGAGGAGAAGGCCCACCACTGCTCCATTCATCCAAGATTTTATAAGGGCTTAGTGGATGATACATTTACCATCTTACCATATGATAAAATAAATGCATTTTTAAACCACCTTAACTCCATTAATTCAAAAATACAGTTTACTATGGAGTTAGAAAGTACAATTTTAGCTTTTCTTGATGTTTTAGTTATTCGCAATCCTGATAACACCTTGAGCCATACTTGTGTCATAGGAAACCAACCTATACAAATAAATATTTAAATGGCAATTCACACCACCATCCATCCCAGTTAGCCATCTGGCAAATCTTTGTTTAGAGAGCACGAGGGATCTGTGATGATGAACACCTGGCGGCTGAGCACAACATGTTGCAAGCACGCACATAACAGCTCTGCGCCACGGCAGCGTCACAGTGACGAGTGAAGGCAGCCACAGTGAGCGAGACTCGCTGTTCTACCTTTTGTGAGAGGCGTAACTGACAAGATTCTAATTTTGAGGGGGCTTCAATCAAAACTTATTTCTAGCTGAAGAAGATTGTCAATTCCTACCACCTGTCTGCGTAATATTCCTACAAGACCCAGGAGTACAAGCTAGATTGTGACTGGGCCTCTTATATTGGACAAACAAAGCGAGCAATAAGAACCTGCGTGAAGGAAACATATAGTGACATCAAACATAGAAGTACCCAATAAGTCGGCAGTGTGTGACCATACCTTAAATCACCCAAACCATTACATAAGATTTGATCGACCAAATCCTCGCTAAAGAACACTGATTCCTACAAGGATGATCCGTGAGGTATTGAGATTAAAAACATCCAAATTTCAATAGAGAAGATGGTGTCTACCACCCGCTTGGGATCCCATAATTAATAAATTAAATTTAAACCCAAGCATAATACCACTGTGGCGTAAAGATAAAATCAGTTCGTTTTGGAAGATCGAGCAGATTAAATATAATAAATTAAGATCTGAACCCCGCTTCACTGGCAACAAGACGCATGACACCAGTCTACCCCGTGACCACGGCCGCTGGAAAGTGTTCGAAACGTCGGGAATTAAAATGTAAAATAAACGCGATAAAATCCGTAAATAATTTTATTTAATAATGTATAATATTCGCGCAAGCAATGAAATAATTAAATTTCTGTAAAGTTGCATATAGTAAATTATTTTTAAAAATAACGTCATAAAAGTTTCATTCTTACGAGTGTACGCTAGTACACCACACAATTTTTTAACAGTAAAGAATTTAACGTATAAAAATATTTAAACGAACAGAAAAAATATGTAATTGAATCTTGAAGATGGTCAACAACCATTGCGGTTAGATAATTAATCTGAAATGAAAATAGTCCTGTATGTTTCTCTATCACTTTATTAAAATTTTGCTCGTATAGTTCGGAAGAAGGAGAACTTAAACGAAAAATTTAGGGTCAAAATAACGGACTTGGTACCCTCAAAGGATCAAGATAAGGCCCTAGGGAAACTTAGTACAGGAGGGTTTTCCTGATAACACAGGACTTTTAAGTCGACATGTCCATAAATACAGTTATATATTTCAATTAAGGACATTTTTGCCTTGATTTATTGTGTTGTGAATTCCTTTGCATTTTTTTAAATTTATACCGAAAAACGCGTTGTTAAATTTAAAAGTCGTAGCTTTTTTAAGGCATTGGAAAGTCCAGTGGTGGTATTTTTTTTTTTTTAAAGTTATAAAAAAAACCGACAAAAATTTTAAAAATTTTTTAAAATGTCCAACCTTGGGTGGTAAATTTCCCTTTCTTTAATAGGGATTTTTTCTTTTTTAAATTTTTAATGGGAGGAGAACTCGAAATTTGGCAATTTTCCTTTTTAACAAAAAAATACCCCTTGGGTTGTTGGGGTTTTTTTTATTTGGCCTGTTGCCCTCCCAAATTTCCAAATTTTTTTTTAAATTTAGGTATTAGCTGTCATTTGGTCATTTTTTTTAAATAATTTTTGATATGATTAAATTTTAAACGCTGCCGTCTTGATCGTAAGCGACACAAAAGTATTCCACATTTTGTACTTCTTAAATGGTCTATTATAAATCTTCGACACATGTATCTATGTTTTAAGAATAACCACAATTATTGTGATATAAAATTGTAAAAAATTGGGCATTTCAAAACCTCATTTAGTAATTTTTAATAAAGTAAATAAGTAAATTTAAAAATGCATATAAAAAACCATTCATTCATTCTATGTGATTATCCTTCCATGATTTTGATTAAATTAATACTCAAATATATTGAGATTTTAAAATGCTTTGTCTAAACGCGAGGAATTTCTTTGTACCCTGTCTGCCACTTTATGCCTAAAATAGTTTTTACTGTTTTAAACAGTCATTTTTTAAAGACTTCACTTTAAATCAGCTGTATTATTTTTTACCATATATTTAGAACATTACATGAAAAGCCATAAGGGATATTTATTTTGAAAATGAACATAAAGAAGGCTTTATTGAAGAATTCTTCTTTTGGTGTGACAAAAGCCACACAAGGGTTGTTTTCCTTGACAATTCTCCTTTGTTATCCGTAGCTTTAACAAAGTGGTAGATTAGTTCCTGTAAAACAAACGTGCTTTGTATTTAGTTTTCGACCTGGTTAAACTAAGTTGAAATCAATTATAATTTTTTAACAATATGCTCTTGTAATATTTCTTAAAATGTGCGTTATTACCCTTTTCACTACTTGGAATATCTTTATGAAATAACTAACTCTTAAAATAATGTATACCGTATAAATAATAAAATTAAAATAAGTATCATCAAACAACAGGCTAGCATTAAGGAAGCTGAATCACGTTCTCAAATCACCGTCCAAACCGCAGTCTCTGAAGAAACAAAGTTCTTCAATCAATGCATTCCCGCCGTGATAACCAACGGGGCTGAAACGTGGCCTTTGACCTTTTTTATAGTATCGCCGCCGACGAGCAGTCAGGTATGGAAAGTGTCACCGACGCCCAAGACATTGGCAACCAATGGTATCCCAACGCGTTCCTATCGTGAGACATGGGTGTGGGGAGGGTGAAGATGTCTTGTTTACCCAGTAAATACTGCTACTTTGCCCTTTAAACCGGAACAGCAGTGTTTTCCACTACTGCTTCGCGGCGAAATAGGCACCCTGGACCACCCAGACTCTTACTGTAAAAGGGGACCTACCACCGGTTAAAACTGAGGGACTGGTCCTGAAATTTTCCGTTACTCACGCAGATCAGCTCCCAACCACCTGGTTGGGAGCTGATCATCACGGAAATCGGCATCAACCCATGATGCCGATTTCCCACAGTAACCGATTCAGGAGAAGTTTTATTTAGAACTGGTAGCTTTAGTCAAATAAGATAAGGTTTAAGGTATTCAAAAAACTGTTATCTTGAATTAGAATATGCATCTAGTTACACTTTACATCGAATTTTTATGAGTTCAATACAGTGATAGTATCAATTAACTTTTATACGGCATCATCATCATAATCATCAGCTTGTGTCAGTCTACTGCTGGACAAGGACTTCCCCCCATGCACACCACCGCTTCCGCTCTTCGGCTACCTTTTGCCACTCAGAAAATTATGTTCGTAACTCTGTTTTTTTTCAATTATGGTATATATACAAAAAAATTGTGAATAAATATATTTAAACAAAAATGTCTATATTTAAATACTACATATTAAATATTCTTTATAAATAACTAGATAACAGTTTAACGGGATAACAAGTACGGTTAACATCTTTTTTAATTTGCCTCTTAACTAATGTTAAAAATTATAACATTACACAAGTCTTCTTCCTATTATAGGTGTAAGAAGTTGTGTTTGAACATTAAATACAATTTTTTGACAGTTTTGTGAAGGTGAGTGATATAAACTTATAAATTACCATTACGAATCAATTTGATAACAAAATAAACAGTTGACCGACATTGACGGGCAGGTGCTTGAAAACGAGCGACTTACGTTCATGGCGCTAGACGTTCTTTCTGGAACCTTTAACATCTGATTTGTCTCGGAGGCGACTTAGTGATATCATCGAGTCTTATACCCACTTAATAAAATAATAAGTACGAACAATTATTTATTTTGCAATTTCGTTCTAAATAACATTAATATAGTTATAATGACTGCTAAATCGCAAACATGGGGTTTATAATTGCCGGGGCTATTTTATAATAACCGCTACCACCTATTTTTGATTATTCAAAGCGACTGTAATACATCCAAATTGAATAAATATATTTGAATTTGAACAGGATATAAAAATGATAAGAGTACATGCTAATTTCTTAAATTAAAAAATATGGATTTAGCAAGCCTACATAAACATGACAGTATGCCTAGGTTTATTTATTATTACCTATATACAGGACAACCCTTTTGGCGCATTGGTTAATGGTCCTGACTATTGCAACGAAAGAGGTGGGTTTAATTCCTACTTAATAAAAAACTGTTTGAAACATCAGGTTAATAATTTATAAAAAATTGTAAAGTAATTGAAGGACATAAAATTCGTAACACTAATGTCTATCATGTATATTGTTTGCGTAAACAACCGAAAGTATGAGTTAGTAACGATGATATTTGTACAAGGAAAAAAATATTTTGCAAAATACTCAAGGCCTCAAAACAGGCGAGAGCAATTGTTAAGAAACATTTCGATGTAAGAAATTGTTTCAATAAGCACTTGATCCCTCTCAAAAATGTTCTGCGATTATTACCTAAGGAAGAAAAGAAATGGTATATCATTACTGTATATTGTACAGATTGTTAAGATTTGTTGTTAGTGTCAGTGAAATTTTCCGTTTTCAAAATTTAATTTTTTTGAGGTATTTTTATTACAAAAATTTAATTATAAGTAATTTTATAAACTATTTTTACAGCAATTTTTAGAACAGCTAACAGAGTAAGTTATGACTTTAGCTAAAAAATAACAATAATCTTATATTAATTTCGTACGAGAAGATATTTGACTAAACTTTAGGAATTCATGGATACGTTGGGAAAAAGGTAAAAATCAATTACTTCTTAAAATATGCCTACAATAATATGACTTTGGAAACAATAATGAAAATTTGCATGTCTCCGCAGGATTAGAATCTACGATCTCAGGTTACAGAAGCGGAAACCAATACTACTAGGCTAAGGAGGCAGTTATAATAGTGCATGTTGTGCGTTATTCAATGTGAAGCCTATATTTAGACATACTAAGAAAACAATTAGAAACCTCTCTAATAATTTAAAGTTATATAGTTGAACATGAATAATACAAACGCTCCAATTCGCATCAATCGCTTTTGTTTATTGTGAAACGATTCGCAACTACTCAACTGCTCCGCGAGAGGGATACACATTTTATTGATCGATTTTTTTTTTAATTATTGAATTTCGCGAACGTCGTCACTCCATCTAGCCGCAGGGCGTCCTTCCCTACGTTTGCCGTTCGCAAAGTGGCCGGTGTGGGCGGTAAGCGGTGGCGTGCATTACCTATGTCCAGCAGTGGACTGACACAGGCTAATGATGATGATGATGATGATTGAATTTTTAATAGTTTTTGTAATGCTTGATAAATGCATATTGGCTTACCTTTCCTATTACATCGTTTTATGTCTTCGTCCCTTTTGTCAGTTATGTTCGAAATTCTATAATTCACTTTATACTGATTCGCAGCATAAGAGGCACAGAGTTGCCATAGCAAATGGAATGGTGATGTTATTGAAATGTGTTAATTACTAGAAGAAAGGACTAATAATATTTACATGTAATCATCATCAGCCTCTTTTAATCCACCGCTGAATATAGGTCTCACATAATGCAGGTCTTCTGCATTAAAGGTTTTTTGGACAGTATCTCACCACACTGTCCAATCGGGGTCTGAGGCTGAACTGACTTTTTCATGTCTATCCGACGCATGAATTATCTTACTTTTCAGACTATTGGGTGATCAGCCCAAATTGTCCTTACAAACCAGAAAACAACGATAACACAAATTTGTTTTCCCCGCGGGATTCGAACCCTCGACTTTCGGTTTATAAAGCAAGGGCCAAAACCGTTAGATCCCGGAGGCGGATTATATGTATGTAAGAATAAGGAAATAATTCTTAAAAACCCATGTAACAAATAAAAAATCGACTTAACAAGCCGAACGTCAAGGGTTCGAATCCTGCAGGGACAACAAATTTCCATTGTTGTTTTCTAGTTAATTAGGGCAATTTGGGCCGATCACCCAATCGTCTGAAAAGTAAGATGATCCATGCGTCGGATGGGCATGTAAAAAGTTGGTCCACCCACCAAACTGCATTGCAGCAGCGTGGTGGGACATTATTTTGCTGCTAAATATTCTACGTAGTCTAAGCGGACCACGTTGACAAATAAAATATTGTGTTTCCAATTATTTTAAAGTTCTCGTATCAAATATATCATAATATTTATTCATGAGTCGGTTCTAATAATTGCGTCTGAAGATTGTAAATATCAAGTTATTTGAACCCTACTATGTTTCTTAGCTAAGTACTTTGTTGCTTATTAAAGTTACTGTCGGTAGGTCGAATGAGATTTAGTGTATGTTTAGCCCGTATTAATTATCTAAATAACATGAACACTGGTTTTGGTCTAGTATTGTTAATCTTATGTTTACTTCATAGATTGTCAAGGTAAGATAACTTAGTACGGATATATCATTGCGTTTCAGAGAGATTAAATACACTTTTTACGACATTTTCGAGTTTGTTGTATTTAATTTGTTCCTTACGTTTAGTATGACAGTATAAGTACACTGTATGAATATTTTGTGTAAAATTGACACAATAAATAAATGTAAAAACTGATGGAAGGTCCCTTTTTTACAGTGGACCGTCTGGGTAGGTACCATCCCGATGCCTATTTCTGCCGCAAATCAGTAGTGTAAAAATATTGCGGTTTGAAGGGCACCGTAGCCAGCGTATTTACTGGGTAAACGAGAGTAAACACCTTATGTCACACGGTAGGCAGCGCGTTGATGATAACATTAGTATTGCCATTGTCTATGGGCGTTGGTGACCACTTCCCATCAGGTGGCCCGTCTCCTCATCTGCCTGCGTTGGCAACTAAAAAAATCGTAAATAAAATATCAACATCGATATACAGACATAACTTATCATAGCCTGCTCAAGGATATGGAGGCTGAAAAGACCCTAAAACGTTAAGAAAAAAAAAATGCAAAATAAAAGCGAAATCACGAAATATGTATTCAGTACACATTAAAAAAAGTATAACCTACATTAATAGCTTGTACATGTACTTAAAACTGCTAAATTGTAGAATAATATATATTTTGCCACGAAGAAGCACCGAACACGTGAATTATATTATTCACTCGTGTAATTACTGTTGGAAATTAGAATGTTCTAAATCTATAGTCAAAAGAAGAAATAAATAAAAAATCAGAGGATATAGTATTTATTCTCCATTTTATGATCCAAGTAAATTATATAGCAATTAATAACTCCCTCCGTATTTAAGCATCTCATAGGGATTAAGATGTTATCAAGTTGCCAAGGAGCTGCTGCGGAGTTATAGCGAACAGCAAACAGCTTGAAAAGCCTATAATCGACTTTGTACAACAACTCATTTGGGTCGCAGACCTTAGCCGCAGCGGAAGTGTACTCCGCGAAGTAAACAATTAAACTTGTATGAATTGCTTATAACAATGTAAAGTTTGCAACTAGCGACGACGACGATGTTCATAAGTTGGTAATGTGCCTCTAACATGGAGACTTAATTAATGCTAGTTTAATATTGAAGTACGAATGCTGCTTGTAATACGGATACTGAAAAGCTCTTGCATCTCTTAAATTTGTGTAATTCAAAGTCAAAGTCAAAGTCAAAATCATTTATTCAATTTAGGCTGTACTGAGCACTTATGAACGTCAAAAATTATCCATTTACCGGTTCACACCGGTTCACAAACTCAGACCCGTCCAGAGAAGAACCGGCAAGAAACTCTGCGGCCTTTTTTTTTTAAATATTAGTATTTACAAAATTTGACCAATACATTTTTGTACTTGCACCAGAGAAAGGAATTCGAATCCAAGACTTCCGGTTTATAAATCACAAGCCGCCAGGCAACAGTAGAAGTATAAATTATAATACGTCTACCTTGTTAAAAAACCTATGTCATATTATTGTTTTTGTAATTTTTCTGTATACTGCAACAGAGAAAAACATAGGCTATTTTATTTTATGTATGTATGTATGTTAAGGTATAAGGCATAATATAATAGCAATCGTACGCCCGATTAATTAAATATTCATCGTGCGTACGTTTAACTAACTAAAATATTTCGTCTTTATTTCTGACAGAAGCGATTGTTGTATGGTTAGAGACCCTGACTGTCGCGGCAAAGGGTGTGTAATATTTTTACTTTCCTACCAAAGTCTGCATCTATATTATAATTATTTATCTACCAAAGGAAAGTAAGTCTATGTATTAATCAGTTTTCTAGTGTCCACAGTATAAGCTTTGCTTAGTTTGGGACTAAATCATGTGTTGTTAATCATCTAGGAATATTATTATTATTACTATCCTAATATAGCTAGTAAACTGTATAGGTATTCAACTGCAAGAATAAGACATAGCAGGAAAAATATAAAGATTTGCTAGTCATTTCATAAATTTATCCAAAATGAATTATTTATTTGTTAGTTTTTACTGTTGTGTCCGTCTTTAATTATTATTTTATTGTGTCTATCAGAATGGTGTTCTATATATATAACATTGTGTCAACGAATTCTTTTTATTGTGTGTAATTAAACGCCGACGAATTATTTAAGACTATTAATTAATTGACGACACTTCAGACCTTTTATATATTCTATTTTTATGCTATTTATCTATAAAGTATTCTTTTCTTGAGTGTTAACATGTACGTAAATTCTTATACACGGTATTTATTTGATCACTAGATTTGGAAAATCTTTTGATTACTTTTTTCAAAATTAAATGCTTGACCTTTTTTGAGCCCCTTTATGCTTTGTACTATATCAAATATTACAATGAGTCACATGCGATTCCTTACCGATTAAATGACTTGTAACTTGTAATAATACAGTACGTAACCTATTCAAACAACTTTGAAACTTAACACGACCGGAAATGCTGCCGACATTTTACGTACTCGACCTTCGGGAGTAAAAATACCGCTCGCTACTGAGCTTCCTTTGTTTAAATACTTAACTGTAGTCGGTTAAAGCGGAAAGTTAGTATACGGATTAGCTGTGCTTTGTTAAAATGCAACTCATATATCTTATACATATATCTTCATAAGCTTCGTCGAGTTTTCTCATTACTTATCCATCAGTGCCTAATTCGAACCTACAGTGCCGAGATTTGGACACTTACGGTTCGACTGGTCGACAAATTTAATGTCAACTCATCGAGCTAAGGACTATGCACGGAGTATCTCTGAAGGACCGCATCAGAAATGATGTAATCCGTCAGAAAATCAGAATCACATGTTTAATATATAATTATAACACGATACGAGATAAGTTCAATATATATAGTTACTATTCGTTATCCACCCCTTCGTCCGCGTGGAATAGCGAAGTGTACTCAATAATAATGTTTTGTAATATAAATAAGGTGTAAAAATTGAATGTGTCTATAATTAGACAATAAGATTCACAGTTTTATATTTAACAATGAATTATTTTTATATAAACTTTCATCCCCAATTTTGATCCTTTCAACCAATTTTTTGCAATAAATTATTCAACGTTTGTATGAAATTTATTCACAATCAGTTCATTTGTTAAGACAGTGTAGACTGACAGACAGATTTACTTTCGCATTAATTATATTAGTATAGATAACAAAAAGAGTAAGGCAACATCAAACTCGACAATAATCAACTTGATTACACCCTTGTAACTTTATTTAATCAAGTTCAAAACTAAATTTATTACAAATAGATAAGTTAAATTATATTTTCTTTTTGCTTGTGTTACACCTGACAATTATTAGCTCAATTTCAGACCACTTTAAGGTGATCGCTTATTCCCTTTTCTGAAACAGCATTTCGTCTTATAGGCGTTTTCAAAGAGTGATTTTGAACCATTGTCTGAAAAGTAGCAGATTCAGAGCCAGACATTGGCAGAGAACCTTGGATTTAGCAAGCTAATGGGTAGTATAAAGTGAAAACGTACAGATATTTTTGCCCAACCTACATTCGCTACAGAGGGTAGCAATCCTTCCTTCATTACCCATAAAGTATATGTGCCACATCCTTGTAACAACTTTCTAGAATATATAATAAATTAAAATGTAGCGTCAATAAATGTAATTGGGAAGATTGCAATTTTCCCAATTTTATATAAATACTAGAAAAGGAATTCATTTAACCTTTCTGAAAGTTACAGAAACATTTATTTATCCTCTAACAAAAACACTGACAGATAATAAAATTATACTTTAAACTTTTCTTTTACCAAAGTTTTTTTATTTGTCAAATTAATAGATTTATAACAACTGGCAATGTATATTCTTTCTAAAAATTTTTAAGCAATTTTGTTGACATTCAACAATTACTTACAAGTTCTACAACAAATTTCATCATTTAAATTCTAAATACAATTTCGCGAGAAAAGTTTCAAGTGTCACTTTTCTTTTTCAACACCTGCGACAAACTAGAACTATTTGTTAAGCGATAAGTCGGTTACCGTCAGCGAAATGGAAACACAGGCAAAGGCCGTCAGTACGTCTGAATTATTGTTATTTCGTTCACCATTCTCAACGCTAGTTTTATTTTATCTACCCATTGTTTCTCAATATTCTCTTTTCAAATGGCAAGTTATTGTGTTATTTCGTATTTAAGTGCAATTTACAGAAAAACTGCATAAATTAACTCTTTTGGTTTATAAAATTATGAATACTTGTTTACGTTCTAAATAAGAATTGTCCTATCCCATAATCATGGAAATGGTTGATCCTGAAGATCAAGTTGTACATATGAATAAGTAGTGCAACTAACACTTGTTTTCACACACATCCTTTTTACTTTAGAAATGTTATAGATTTACTCGTATATGAACTCGGAGGCACATACGTTTTGTAAACAAAGTTTACGTAGTTAAATTAAAGTTGCTACAATTCAATGTAATATTAATTTTAGATATACCCACATTTTTATGAGTCTCACGATTATTTTTGTTATAGTCACAATACTATTTCTAATGCGGGTTAGTGGAGAAAAAGAGTCTCAATATTGACGTTTTGTCTCTGTTCGATTGTGTATAAAAGTGTGAAATACAGCGGACAAATCTTTGTAAGCCGCTACCCGGAACGGGACTCTCCTCGTGTGTGATAAGTGTTGTGCATCGGTGATAGTGTTGCAGTGTCTAGTGGTTTAAGACGATGTTTTGCATCGACTTTTCTGTACGGGACATCTGGTGACTGTGGTCGGAGTCACGTGAGCCATTACAATGTTTTTAAGTAAGTGACGTTCAGTTGTTTTCATCATTTTGGAATTCTCTTTGAGATTTCTAAAATTATTGTAAAAAGTAGCTTGAACAATTTATTTTTATTATTCGTTTTCCTAACCCTTTCGGCAAATGAAAGAAGCCCACAGTGATAGCCGTGTTTCGAATTAACAAATAGAATCTTTGTGCTAGTGTTAATTAGGAAATTTAGTTGCTAATAATACATGTAATTCAATACTTTCTTTTTAGGGAAAAGTAGTCGTCCTGTTATTTAGTACATTTCAAAAACTCTCTAACCTTCGTTCATTTATGGCTCTTGCTTTATAAAGCGGAGGTTGTAGGTTCGAATATTGACGGCAATTCTTGCAATTTCCAACAAACTTTACATTCATCACAACAACATCATCATTTCAACACAAGAACATTCCCGATGTTATATAAATGACATCTTTTACAAAACTTATTTCTGATTTTGATGGTGATTTATGTACTTCGTGCACACTTAATGATTATAAACATACTTTTTTTAATTTTATACAAAAATAAAATTGCTCATTAAGACCGAACGGCAATCTGGCCGAAAAAATCTTTCATAAAAAAAGCGACATTTTGCCCGAGGAGCGAGAGAGCGAGAGCGATTAGCGATGAGTTATCTGCGCATTTTCCGGTAATGAATCACATTCTACACAATATTTCGTGAAAGTTCCGTTTTTACGAGTGGACCGTCTGAATTTATTTTTATATTAATTACCCACTTTCCCCTGCTGGTATTATCGTTTTGTAGTTCAGCCAACTGACCCAACAAGTTAACGTACCATTAGTGCGATTGCTATTCGTCGAGGAAGTTAAGGTTAATTTTGAAAAAAAAATAGGCTTTAATAATATAGAAGATAACAGCCTCCATGTTCTAGCAGTATTGGCCCTTGCATCTTTGTGATATTTTCTGGTCGTTGTTTTCTGGTTGGTTAGGACAATTTGGGACAAAAACATCGGGTATTTTCTGAAAAGTAAGATGATCCATGCCTCGAATGGACATGTAAAAAGTCAATCCATCCCCAAAAAAACGCCCTAATGGAGAAGGCGTTCATTAAGGGAGGTCTATGTTCAGCAGTGGACTAACACAGGCTGATGATTTGGATGAATAAAATAGACGATAGAAACAATATAAGTTTTGAGGCTGCATTATTCGTTTCTTTTAAGCGTCTACCACAAAGAAGTAGACAGTCAATTAGAATGAATCGTATTGTTTTAGTTTTTTTGTGCCTTAAGTTCTTTGCTTCGCTTCTAGAACTTATATTTTATTCAATAGTAATGCGTGAGTTGTGGTCCCAAATTTAAAAGTAGTTCTTCTATTATTATTTACATAATATAGACTACAAAAAATAAAACATCATCTTATTTTATGAAAAAATTCTGGTTTTTGTGTCTGTAATATATCTCAAAAAATATAGTTTGTAAGTGTAGATAATTAAACATGTAGATATATTGTCTCTATGTTTCGTAGTTATTCTTTTAGGTCCGATAACTTTATATCATTAAACAAAAAGGTTTTGTGAATATTAACTATTTAATTAGGAATTCATTGTGATCGGAAATAAATTAACCTAAAAGCTTAAAAAGGTCTGAAAACATCATGTCTTAACGTAAACAATAAAGTTAAACTGTAAAACCCTATTGCGCTTTCAATATAAACAACATAATCGTATACACAAATAAGCGCTCTAATTACTACAATGCTGTCTTGAAATGTAATGAGGAGATATTTCAGGACTACTTTTAAATCTTGAGGAAAATAAAGTTATTTGATGTTCAGAAACTATGTAAATTAAATCAGTACGCTAAACATCAATTGCTAGAAAACGAGCAGCTCACGCGCTTCCTATTTGGTTTCAATCACATCAACGACCAAAGATACGGCAACAAGCGTGATTGTGTTCATAAATTATGACCGCAAACACAAATTCATCTGCGTGATGTTTATTCACAGTCATAGTGATCACTTAATTACATTGGTAATATCGCATTGAAAATGTTAAACCTGTTTGTAAATTATGGATACCAATAACAAATAGTTCTGCATTAATTAACGAATTAACGTCAACCATAAATATTTAATTTTTATTCCAAATATGTCGACATTATAGCTATTGCGCGTGGTTTCGTTCTGTATAAAATGTAATTCACAAAAAAATATTCTATTAGTTTTTTTTTGTAATAATAAAGCAGTCTAAGTTACTGCCATTTATATCTACCAGTAAAACTTTCATCTAAATTGGACCTACCATTCCAGAAGTAAGAACCAACAGACAACAATTTTAAATTATGTTGTTTTCTAAATGTGTTTTTATTTCGGTTATATAACAATCCTTGTAATCTTTTAAAAAACTATTATTTTGAGTGTTGCAAACAGATACGCTTATTTTATTGATTTGTAGAGATATAATATTATTAATAAATATCTTACAGTTTAGTTATATAAAAATATTCTTCTCCGACATGTGAACCGGATAAGTTAGCTGAGCTAGAGAGTTTCACAGAATAAACTCATCAAAAGATCCTGATAATAGGTGTTTATTTTTTATGTTCTGATGTCACCAGGAATGCGTGCTGATGCCCTTAACCAATTTCACTCGGCTCAATTATGCTTCCCTAGTTTGATGAAGACACCTTTGACATTGTGGTATTTGATTTTGAAATTAAAATAAAATTTTCGATTTTATTAATATACATAAACCACCTTCATTCTCATGATAGACATTCATTTCTTTGATACATGTTATAAGTATCGATGCAAATGCTTAAATTGTCCTCTGTCGTTTCGTGGCAAGCATTACATATACTATAGAAAATTAACTTATACATAAAAGCGTTAATTGAAATTTCCAATATTTCAATTTCTTTATATATTATTTGAAACCACATTACACATTTTTATATTAGGTGTAAAATCGAATAAAATAACTTTTAGATTTTATCGCGTTCTTTACATTTTTAATTTCTACGTTACGAACACTTCCTGGTCCGTGGTCATGGGGACAGACTGATGTATGCGTCTTGTTAATAGTGTTAACTTGTTCTAAAGCGGTATTGGCAGATTTTAATTGTAATATTTTTTAAATCTGTTCTTTGACCTATGCAGTAAAATAAACGCGATTAAATCTGGATCAAGAGAAATGGACGTGGCAGAGTCTGATACTAGGACCAAAAATGAGATAGACTTCATTATTATCGGACAAAAGCGCATATTCAGGGATGTCTCAGTGATCACAAGGTTCAAGACCGGAAGTGATCACCGACTCTCTGAGAGGCACCCTGAATATAGATTTGAAGCTTGAACGGTCCTGATTGATGAAGTCTACTCCGGCCTAATCTGCTCCAGCCTATCATTGATCCTGGACATTTCAGATCAATCTGGAAAATCGATTTGCTGCCTTGTAAGTACAATCGACGTGGCTGCTGACGAGGAACCTGATGGAGTGGTAGAAATTCTTCGGGACGAGGGTGCAAAACTCTCGGTCTGCGACGTATGGGCAAAAAGTTCCTAAACTTTCGGGAGAAACATCTAGATCTCATGGCAAAGCGACGAAATGATCCAACCGTCACTTGTTAGAACAGCGGGTTCTTAACAAGACCATCTCCAAGCGGGTAAGGCGCGACCTCCATCACTCCCATACGCTCTCAACAGAGAGCTATTGAGCAAAACCGGGGTCTAAAGTCTTTGTACAACAGCTTGAAGAAGCTATCTAACGAAGTTGACCAAAGAGAACGGAGAAGTCGTCGCTTCTAGGACCAGAGGTCTCTCTGGAGGCTTGAAAGCTTTTACACCCAGTTATAGCGTCGCATTCAGCACACCCGGAGCCGGATGAGCAGGATTCTCGAGCCACTTACCCGCCATGTGCGAACCTGAAATATGTAGAAACATTTGAGGAAAGGCCAGCCACAGAGGGATTCGGCTGAGCGGGCCTTTTCATAGTTCGTCGAGTTTCTGTTACTCATCCATCAGAATCAATTCGAATCTACGATTGCAGAGATTGGACCTTACGGTTCGAATGGTCGACAAATTTAATGTCAACTCATCGAGCTAAGGACTATCACGGGTATCTGGAGGACCATCCAAGAAATGATGTAATCCATAGAAAATCAGAATCACATGTTTAATATATAATTTAACAGATACGAGATAAGTTCAATATATATAGTTACTATTCGTTTTCCACAACTTCATTCGGGGAAAGGGAAGGTACTCAATAATAATGATTTGTAATATAAATAAATTAAAATTGAATGTGTCTATAATTAGACAATAAGATTCTAGTTTTATATTTAACAATAATTTTTTATAAAACTTTCATCCCAATTTTCAACCTTTCAAACCAATTTTTTGCAATAACTATTCAACGTTTTAGAAATTTATTCACAATCAGTTCATGGTTAAGACAGTAGACTTGACGGACAGATTTTCCGCATTAATTATATTAGTATAGATAACAAAAAGAGTAAGGCAACATAAACCGACAATAATCAACGATTACACCCTTGTATCTTTATTTAATCAAGTTCAAAACTAAATTTATTATAAATAGATAAGTAAAATAATATTTTCTTTCTTTCTAGTGTTACACCGACAATTATTGCTCAATTTAGACCACTTTAAGGTGATCGCTTACTCCTTTCTGAAACAGCTTTCGTCTTACAGGGTTTCAGGTGATTTGAACCATTGTCTGAAGCGTAGATTCAAAGCCGACATTGCAAAGAACTAGAGGATTTGCGCTAATGGGAGTATAAAGGAAAACGTAGAGATATTTTTCCGATCTCATATCGACAGAGGTAGCAACCTTTCTTCATTAACATAAAGTATTGTGCCACATCTTAGTAAACTTTCTAGAATATATAATAAATTAAAATGTAGCGTCAATAATTTTGGGAGGTTGCATTTTCCAATTTATATAAATCAGAAAGGAATTCGTTTAACCTTTCTTAAAGTTCAGAAACATTATTTATCCTCTAACAAAAACTGACAGATAATAAACTATACTTTAAACTTTTCTTTACCAAAGTGTTGTTATTTGTCAAGGTAATAGATTTATAAAAAATGGCAATTATATTCTTACTAAAATTTTTTAACAAATTTGTTAACGTCAACAATTTCTTTGGTTCTTAAAATTTCACCATTTAAATTTAAATACAATTTCCAGAAAAGTTTCAAGTGTCACTTTTCTTTGAACACCCAAACTAGAACTATTTGTTAAGCGATAGTCGGTTACCGCAGCGAAATGGAAACAGAGCAAAGCCGTCAGTACGTCTGTCTAATGTTTTTTTCACCATTTCTAACTTGTTTCATTTATCAATTGTTTCTCAATTTCTCTTTCAATGGAAGTTATTGTATTATTCGATTTAAGTGCAATTAATAGAGAAATTTGCAAAAATTGAGTCTTTGGTTCTAAATTATGAATACTTGTTTACGTTCTAAATAAAATTGTCCTATCCATAATCATGGAAAAGATCCGAAGATCAATTGTACATATTATTAGTAGTGCACCTAACCGTGTTTTCACACACATCTTTTTACTTTAGAAATGTTATGATTTACTCGTATTGAACTCGAGGCATATACATTTGTAAACAAAGTTTACGTATTGGAATTAAAGTTGCACAATTCAATGTAACATTAATTTTAGATAAACCACATTTTATGAGTCTCACGAATATTTTTGCTATAGTCACAATACTATTTCAATGGGTTAGTGGAGAAAAGGAGTCCCAAATTTGACGTTTTGTCTCTGTCCGATTGTTATAAAGTGTGAAATACAGGGACAAATCTTTGTAAGCCGCACCGGAACGGACTCTCCTCGTGTGTGATAGGTGTTTGGCATCGGTATGAGTGTTACAGTGTTTAGTGGTTTAAGACGATGTTTTGCATCGACTTGTCTGTACGGACATCTGGGACCGTGGTTGGAGTCACGCGAGCCATTTCAATGTTTTTAAGTAAGTGACGTTCAGTTGCATCATTTTGGAATTCCCTTTGGGTTCTAAATTATTGTAATAAGTTGTAACAATTTATTTTCATTATTCGTTTCCTAACCTTTCGGCAAATGAAAAAGCCCAGTGATGGCCGTGTTTGAATTAACATATAGAATCGTTGTGCTAGTGTTAATTTGTAAATTTTAGGAAAAAGTAGTCGTCCTGTTATTTAGTACATTTCAAAACCCACACTCGTTCATTTGAGGCCTTGGCTTTACAAGCGGAGGTTGTAGGTTCAAATATTGCGACAATTCTTGCAATTTCCAACAAAATTTACATTCATCCAAACAACTCATCATTTCCTTTAAGAACATTCCGATGTTATATAAATGACATCTTTTATAAAACTTATTCTGATTTTGGTTGATTTACATCGTCAAAATTTTAATGATTATAAACATACTTTTTTTATTTTTAAAAACAAAATCCCCAAAAAAACCCCTAATGGAAAGGCGTTCATTAAGGAGGTCTATGTCCAGCAGTGGACTAACTGATGATTTGGATGAACCTGATGATTTGGATGAATAAAATAGACGATAGAAACAATATAAGTTTTGAGGCTGCATTATTCGTTTCTTTTAAGCGTCTACCACAAAGAAGTAGACAGTCAATTAGAATGAATCGTATTGTTTTAGTTTTTTTGTGCCTTAAGTTCTTTGCTTCGCTTCTAGAAGTTATATTTTTATTCAATAAGTAATGCGTGGTTTGTGGTCCCAAATTTAAAAGTTATCTCTCTATTATTATTTACATAATATAGACTACAAAGAAATAAAACATCATCTTATTTTATGAAAAAATTCTGCGTTTTTGTGTGTCTGTGTATAATATATCTCGAAAATATCGTGTGTAAGTGTAGATAATTAAACACCTATAACTTGCAAATATTTATATCTTAGATATATTGTTTCTATGTTTCGTAGTTATTCTTTTAGGTCCGCATAACTTTATATTATTGAATGAAAACAATTTTGTAAATATTAACTATTTAATTACGAATTCATTGTGTTCAGAAAATAAATTAACCCAAAAGCTTAAAAAGGTCTGAAAACATCATGTCTTAACGTAAACAATAAAGTTAAAACTGTAAAACTCCTTTTGCGGTTTCAATATAAACAACATAATCGTATATACAAATAAGCGCTCTAATTACTACAATGCTGTCTTGAAATGTAATGAGGAGATATTTCAGGACTACTCTTAAATCTTGAGGAAAATAAAGTTATTTGATGTTCACAGAAACTATGTAAAATTAAATCAGTACGCTAAACATCATTTGCTAGAAAACGAACACCTCGCGCGCTTCTATTTGGTTTCAATCACATCAACGTCAAAAGATACGGCAACAAGTGATTGTGTTCACAAATTATGACCGCGAACACAAATTCATCTGCGTGATGTTTCGATACCATTGATTTATTCACAGTCATAGTGATCACTTAATTACATTGGTAATATCGCATTGAAATGTTAAACTCGTTTGTAAATTATGGATACCAATAACAAATAGTTCTGCAATAATTAACGAATGAACGTCAACCAAAAATATTTAATTTTTATTCCAAATATGTCAACATTATAGCTATTGCTCGCTGACTTCTGTTCTATATAAAATGTACTGCACAAAAATATTCTATTAGTTTTTTTGTAATAAAAAGAGTCTAAGTTACTGCCATTTATATCAGCTATCTACCAGTAAAACTGTCATCTTAATTGGACCTGCCATTTCAGAAGTAAGAACCAACAGACAACAATTTTAAATTATGTTGTTTTCTAAATGTGTGTTTTTATTTCGGTTATATAACACCTTGTAATCTTTTAAAAACTATTATTTTGTTGTTGCAAACAGACACGCTTATTTTATTTATTTGTTGAGATATAATATTATTAATAAATTTCTTACAGTTTAGTTATATAAAAAATATTCTTCTCCGACATGTGAAGCCGGATAAGTTATTTAATAATCACTGACACGTGCAATCTGAAACTATTAATCGATTTTACCGCCGATTCATACTTCAGAAGAATTTTAGTTATTTATCTATTAAGTGCCAAATTACTACTAGGTACTTTTCATTGAATTCAAAATTGATGAAAAAATGTTACATTCTGGAAAGTTTTAACTCAAATATACCAGAAAAAATACTCTGCAAAAGACTTTCAAGAAACGTCTGAATTTGCATTTTATATAAAAACGGATAAAATCCGTAAAAAAATCCTTCTATTACTAAATCATTTCAACTATTCAGTTCTTTTTTGGGCATTTGATGTGATATCAAAAATGTTTTTGATTGTCTTCACGATGTTATTTAAACGAGATAATTATTTAAATATTAATAATTTCGCACTCATTATTAAATTCCTAAAACTGCATTATTTATAAAGTCTTGTGACTTAAGTTCTGACGCACACAGGCTAGTAGGCAAGGCAAGATCTAGTATGAGGTTAATGGCTCTAACGGAATCCATAAATTAAGGCATTCCTTGATCATCCGTAGGCGGAGAATAAAGGGCACAAGGATGGCCTACACCCATAACATTTAGCAACATAAGGGGTGAAGCTAGTGAGCCCGAGCTAGAGAGTTCCACGGAATAAACAAGATCCTGATAGTAGGTGTTATTCCTTATGTTCTGATGTCACCAAGAATGCGTGGCCCGATGCCCTTAACCACTGATTTCACTCGGGTCAATGATGCTTCCACTAGTTTGCAGTAAGATACCTTTGACATTGTGGTAATTGCTTTTAAAATTACATTAAATTTTTTGACTTCTTATTAATGTAATTACAACCACCTTCATTCTCTTGATAGACATTCATTTCTTTTGGTACATGTTATAAGTATCGATGCAAATGCTTTAAATTGTCCTGTGTCGTTTGGTGGCAAGCATTACATATACTATAGAAAATTAATTTATACATAAAAGCGTTAATTCGAAAATGACCAATTTTTCAATTTCTTTATATAATTTTTTTTACGGATTTTATCGCGACCGCTTACATTTTTAATTTCCTACGTTACAATAACACTTTCTAGCGTCCGTGGTCATGGGACAGACTGATGTTACGAGTCTTGTTAATAGTGTTGACTTGTCCTAAAGCGGGATTGGCAGATTTTAATTGTAATATTTTTTTAGTCTGTTCTCTGACCTATGCAGTAAAATAAACGCGATTAAATCTGAAAATAGTCTTTTTATTTAGTAATTTGTAGTATTCGCGTAAGCAAAATAATTAACTATAAAATCAAATAATGAAACAGTTAAAACTTTTAGTAATGTTCAGAGGGAAATATTTATTCGGAAAGCATTTGTGGCATGAAACAAAATGATAATTGCAAAAATGACTCTGATGCTGTTCGTTATTATCGTTGATGCAACTTCAGCGCTCATCGTTATGTCTCGAGTGGCAATCGGGTAAAAGTTGGAATAATTATTTTCGTTTGCGATTTTATGTAAGCAGCTCGTTTAGAGTGCAATATATTAACTATACTTTTCATGTTGTATTCGAAATGATTTTTAATATTTCAAATATTCCTTTACGAAATAATCTGTAACAAATATTATCTTATTCAGAATCACTTATTTCAATCACTTTTTCTCTACATGAATAAAAGTTATTGAAATGGGCAATTCTGATGCATTAACTTTTTAGGTTATAGTTGATTGGGAAAATTACTTTCTTTGGACGATTACACTCATGAAATACTTGTCAATATTCGATATAATATACGATTTTAAACCATTTAGGAATAAAGTGGAGTTTTGTTTTACATCAATAAATAAAAATGCGATACTGTAATTCTTTAATGTTGCTTTGTTAGACACAAACAACAACTAAGTTGTACGGATTGATACGAATTAATATGATACAGAATAAATAAGCAGTATGTAGTATATCTACAAATATATTTTATTCTATGTTCATATATTACTTAACAGTATATCTACCGATAATATACAATACCATACTTTTTAACAGAATTTGAAAGAGAACTGATATTCGTTAGTTAAGACTATTTATATATATTTTAATTATTCCATCGACGATACTATAACAAAAACCAAATACTAAATATTTTTTTTTATATTTTAACATATTCAATACTTTTTTGAACCGATTTTTTAATACATTTTGATTACTATCATGTTATAATTCAGATTAAGTTGCTTGTTTAATTAGTTGCACAGATATGGACCGAGATGGCAAAATAAATTTTTCTGATGTTGCAGTTTTAAGTCGGGAATATGTGCAAGCTTTTTCCTTTCTTTGCCGTTCATCAATCGTATATGGTTTAAATTTTAGCTGATCGTGTTTCTTTAAGATTATATAGAGTATAAAAGATTGTCTGACTAATAGCACGTCCCAGTGTTTATACAGTTTGGACGTTGAAAAGCGGAAAGGAAGGCCTGCCGCATCCTTGAGAACTGCTCGTTGCGCTCTTTCTACTTGTATAAGAGTTGTTTTTGCTATTCCTCTTCAGGATGTTCTGCAGTAAATAACTAGCGACTGACATAGAGAGTTATAGGCCATCTTCATTGTTCTTTGGTCGGACATATCTCTTAGAGATTAAAAAATGTAAGTCAGCTTTCTGAGTCTTGAGGCAAGGGATTCTGCATGTTTTGTGAATGTTAGTCTGTAATCTAGTGTTACTCCTAAGTATTTGTGGTTTTCGACTCTACTTATGACGGGACATGGGCAACTTAAGCAATTGCGGGCACACTCGTGGGCTTGGATTACGTGACGAGCTGGTGGTAGTAGATTGCTTTTTATGGGATGTTTCTGGCTACGGTGCCCTTAAAACTGGAATATTTAGACACTACTGCTTTGCAGTAGAAATAGGCACCGCGATCGGTAAATAGAAGAGACCTAGTATCTCCAAAGGTTGATTTATATGAAAATTGACATAGACATGAAACCAACATAATTCATAGACTTCTATGTCTATGAAAATTGTTGGTTTCATACGGTAACTGTAAAAAATAAATGTAAATTTGTAGCTTGATATCACGGAAACTTTGCTTGACGTTATACAGCTTAATTAAAAATTAATGTGGAATGGACAACGATTAGAAATGACCGATGTAATATTTAAAAAAAATATTTATCAATATAGAATAAGTAAAACATTAATAAATATGGGTTGACAGGAAATAGAAAATATAAATTGTTGGGTGTAACTGCCTCCGTAGCCTAGTGGTTAGGACGTTTGCTTAAGAAACTGGAGGTCGTGTGTTACCATCCTGCGGGGTCTCGACAAATTTACATTATTTTGTTGTTTCCTAGTTGGTTAGAGCAATTTGGACCGATCACCCAATTGTCTGATAAGTAAGATGATCCATGCGTTGGATGGGCATGTAAAATGTCGAACCACCCACCGACTCGCATTGGACCAACGTGGTGGAATACGGTCCAAACACCCTCTAATAGAGTAGACGTGCATTAGGGAGGCCTATGTCCAGCTATGGACTAACACAGGCTGATTATGATAATGTTTAATTGTTTATTTTTATTCGACTGTTAAAATAGCACTGAAGTAATATTAAAAAAAAAATTATTAACATGTATCAGTGCAATTCTAAATACTAGTAAATCCATTAAATTAGTCATTGTTGTCAGCTTTAAATTATTTGGAATATGAAAAACTAACGAACTGAATTATGATGATCAATGTATAGAAAACAGAATAGAAAATGAAATAAAATAGAAAACCTATAAAATATTAAGTGATGAAATGACCAACAAAGCTTTTTTCAGACCATGCAATTCACCCACCTAATAAATTTTTAACGACGAAGAATTTTACCAAATCGCTGTCTCCCGCAAAGTATTTAAACGTTAATTGAATAAACGTGTCGCACTTTCCATTCCCAATAGGTGAGGTTTCAGGCTAATCGGTGTCGGAAATATTTTAGACCATATTGTTTGTGTAATATTTTTTTTTCTTAAAAGCGAAGATTTTTATGGTTCCTGTAAAATATACGTTAGGTTACTCAAAATAGTAGTAGAAGTAATATTTGGGTATCATTATTTTTTAATTGTACACGATTTATATACTAAACTTTCTAGTTTGGTGTAGTTCAGTGTAGCTGTAATTACATCTTTTTTGAATTAATAATATGCATAGCTAGTTGTTTAGCATTAACATTAAGATAAAAGATGTAAAATACTTAATAATAATATTTTACGTGTTTTATATCTTTTTAAGTTTTTCTATAGGTTATTTGTACGTATACAAATATTTTTTTTCTCGCAACCTGTATAGTTATAATGAATTATAATAAAAGAGACATTTTATTAATAGTATTTTATAATACATACAAGCATAGCTCAATGAAATATTAACTTTTCATCTGATATCTCTTATCGTAACCTAATTCACTATGTTCCAGCGATGCATTAAAGTTTATAAGCGCTGGCTTCATTAAGTTTCGTAATCATCCGCGGAATTAAATCGTCTCGCTAAAGCTGGTTTAAATAAAGAGATTGCAATAAGTTCGTTTCAAAGTATATTAACTTTATTTTCTAGATCGCTCAACATAGCCCAAGTCTGTCTATTGTGGATTTTATATGAACCGTATTACATCTTTTACTAATTTGCCTCTAAAATTGTTGATATTGCAACCGATGCATCTATATTTAAATTATTGATATAGAGAGGTATAACCATTATTTTGATATTATTATTTGTTTCCTTCGCCTTACTTGTACTGGCCCTTAATAACCGTTGGTTTTGATCCTGTCGGTAAACAAACTTTGTGTTATCGATGTTTTCTGGTTGGTTCGAACAATATCGGACAATCACCCAATCATCTAAAAATGCATCTTAATAGATAATTCATCGGCCAGATGGGTATGTAAAAGTCAGTGCCAGTCGTCAAGACCATCTCCGACAGTCGTTATAGAATGTAGTTGGCTTAAAATTTAATTTTCCTAACGATCTTTTAGTTGTGGGGCTCAAAGCCAGTCGTGTTCCGTAAAAAACTGATTTTCACGTAAATTTATATGGATTAAAAGCAGTCACCATTGATAATTTGGGAAAAATCAGTTTATATAAAAAACCTAGTGTGAGCAAAGATATAATTATAAAACAAAGGAACTAGACAGAACTGTATACGTTTTGTAAGCTAACTATGACATCTAAATAGGCTAATTTAAGATACGCGTTTTTAGAATAAAAATCTGTGTCTCAAATGTGTATTGTGACTTTTTTGCTACCACCCATTTTTATTCCTTAACACTTTAAAGATATTGAATATAAAAATGAAAGCCAACTTAAATGAAAAAAACAGCAAACTTAATAATGCATTGTGGTAACATTCACCTCACTCGGAAAACATAAAATTTAAACTTTAACCGTGTTATAAAAAAACAATGTCTTAAATCAATATTTTCAATAAATTATTTATTAGCATAATAGCCGTTTCAGAAATATTTGCGTTGTAATTAAAAGAAATTTTATAAGTAACAGACAATACACAACAATATTGGTTAAAGTTTCAGTATTAACATATACAACAAGGTGTTTACAAATAACTTTACATATTTATTAAAATTAAAAAGTATTCACAATGCAAATACTATAATAATAGTAACTATCATAGGATGGTACAGACCAAACAATCATTCTATTCTAAATAGTATATTATTGTAATAGACTTAATTTTCTCGTCTCGATTGCCTCTCTTGGATCCATTTTTTGTATTATTAAATACAAAAAATAAACATGTAAAATATAAAACGTTATTGAAATTATCTAAAGCAAGATTTGCATTAAAAATCGCGTAATTGCAAGAGTTTTTCTCTCACTTGAAACTTCGTAGTTTGTTGTTTTGTTGTAAATTGCATCCCGTGCCGACTCCATTTTAAAAATGCTAATGACTTCTATTTCCTAAAATTTATTTCCCACCAGTTTTTTTTTCATTTTCAAGCAAGTTTTTAAAAAAATTGCGTGAATTTGTATTGAATTACCTACTATTGTATTTTTGCAGTTACGTGCGCTAAAAAAGGATAATTTAGCTGCTTATTTTTAATTTACTCAATTAATCCGATAAAAACTGGACATTAATTAATTAAAACTTTTCTCGTATTATTGTTATTTAAAAAGTTTAATCATATTTTATACTATATTCCTTTTTATCTTTAGTCATGCAATAAATAACAGAGTTGACAGTAAATTAGTTATTAATCGATACAATATGTTTGACGTAAAGACGATGCATAAGGTTTTAATAAGATAAAAAACAAAGCATTATAAGCAATACCTATAAGATATACTGTATAGTGATAGAATGTGAATTCAAAATGTACTCAAATTATAAATTGTATTCAATTGCATATTCGTTGGTAAAGTCTATTAATAGACTGCAAAATTCCGTTCTTAAAACCATGCTACCCCCCCTATGAATATTAAACAATAAAGTTGCATCGCACCCCGAAAAGCCACACGTACACATTTAAAGTAGCCGACATCAATAAATACCGTATTAGCTCTTTTTAAATTTATCAGCAAACTTTACAATTAACAATACCATATCAAGTATATTCATATTTTATTATAGTTATTATACGGATTTATGCAACTTTAAAAAAATATATACCCCCAATTAGAACTAGATGATAGAATAGAGAGAAGAGTACAGATGAATTTGCACTTTTTATGAATTAGATTGACCATAGATCAACGGAAATAATTTAGATTACCCATTAAAATAATATTTTTATCAGGCTTATTATTTACCAATGATTTTGTCACTTATTTATTATAATACTGTGTTCAGTTTAAATCGAAAATTGTATGCATTTATATTTATTTACATTTATATTCCATAATGTATTATTGACACATCTATTCGCGTTTTTACTTAATGTTATAATCAATTAAATTAAATTTTAAAGCGTTTAATTCTTTGAAGGCATTTTTAATGACGTGGTATAATAATCAAATAAAAATATTTGTTTCACAGCAATTCCTTTTAGAACTTTTTTTTATTTCTTACAACTCTACTTTAGTTTTATGCCAAAGTATTATAAACGGAAAACCATTCACTGAATTGTTGTTCAAGAAGATCGGAAGAGGAAACTTGTTTGATTTACAGCTAAGACTTAAGTAATAGCGGGCCAAGAGATGTACGATAATCGTCTTTCAGCAAGAATTTCGAAAGCTACGGGTAATATTCAGTTCTGAAATAAGTATTATTCAAGACATGAAATCGCTTCATTTAATTGGGTTATTGTTAACTAATTTATAAGTAAAAAATATTAAAATACTTGCTTTAGTACATCGGCTTAACTTTTACGAGTTCGGAAATAGTAGAGACTACAAATCTTGCGTTTCCTAGAAGTACTCTACTTCATAAGCATATATTTACATATAAGTTTATAATCGTCAATAGTATATAATGTGAAAATTATTCAATTATTTTAATATAATGAAAATAAAAGGTCTTTTAACGTGGCTTGTCCCGTGTCCACAACCGCTGAAAAGTGCTCGAAATGTAGGAAGTTGAGATATGTGATCGGGATTAAAACTCTTTGAAAGTCAATTTATTCGATAATTTGTAATATTTGCGTAAATAAAACAATTTATTATAGGGGAATATATTATTTATTTAAAACTTCTGAATAATATTAGTTCGTATTAACGATAATTCAAGAATAACTACTGATTTAATGTCACCTCATAGAAAAATGCATGAAATCTATATATATAAAAGAGATTCCCACCTATATAGTATAGTCTCATTAGGCGTAGCGACTTGGAATTTGATAGGAATATTCTTTTAGCCGAGTAGAGGTCAGCTAAGAACGGATTTTACGAAATTCCAACAACAAGGGGAATTGAGGGATTACTTGAATTTTATATACTTACACAAATCTCAGCGAAATGTTGGCTCATTCAATAACATCGTCACAAATTTTAAACGTACATTTACAACCATAAGCTACTCAAGCATTACTAATTTAATTTAATAGTGCTTGAGTAGTATAAGGGCGGGTTGGATAAATTATAAAACTAGACAAGTTTTTTAATTTATCTAACCCGCCTGTAAAAGTTAATATTCCAAATTCGCTTTTTTTGCATAAAGGATATGAAAGGCGAACTTAACAGGTATTTGAGGCATTATCTCGCAGCCAAACATCAAGTAATTTAGAAAAAGCAACTTATATTTGGACAGAGATTTATTAAAAGTAACTTTATTTTTGTATATATTGCTGCCTCTGTAGCCTAATGGTATAGGCGTGTGCTAGAAACTGAGGTCTGTTCGAATCCCGCGGGACTCAACACCTTTTTTTGTTTCTAGTAGGTTAGGGCAATTTAGGTCGATCACCAAATTGTCTGAAAAGTAAGATGATCCATACGGCGGATGGGCTTGTAAAAAGTCGGTCCACCCACCAACCCGCATTGGACCAGCGTGGTGTGATACGGTCCAAAATCCTTAATGGATAGAGGTGTATTAGGAAGGCCTATGTCCAGCAGTGGACCTATACACTCTACATACATCTGGAGCTCAGCCAACAGACCCAACAAGTTAACGCTCCATTAGTATTATTGATATGTATCGAATAAAATCAGGTTAGCTTTGGGAAATTATGAGACCGTATTTTCATGTTCACAAATAGACTTCGGTCATTATATTTTTATGGCCATTTTACAGTCGGCTCGAAACTGTCACGCACGCTCTCACTTCGTCGTTAAGTGTCTTGGTGATCATGGAACTTCCATCAGCCACAAGGTGCCCTCAAGTGCCTCCCTTCACATCCTTCTCGCCCCTCCGAGTCCGGCGTGGTAAATTCCTTCAAACGTTCGCGTAGCGCTCCATTGCCTACGGGCAACGGCCCATTCAACCTAGTTTTTTTTAACGCGGCTGGCTCGCGATTGGTCTCGCGGATCAGAAGACCGAAATATCTAACTCCGTTTACGAAAATGACGTAGACATTCTTCTAGTGGAGGAGGCATTCCTTAATTCTTGTAGATTCGATCCTAATATTACCAATTACAAAATTATAAGAAACGATAAGACCGGCGCAGCACACGGCGAAGTGTTTTATATACAGGTTATATAAACTCGGCATGCCCGATCGTCTCTTCTCATCATATGAGACATTCTCCGGAATCAAACGTTCCAACGCCGCGTTAGGGGACCATATCACAACCTCTCCGGTCCGTGCTGGTGTACCCCAAGGCTCCATATTAGGTCCTGCTATCTTTACATTGTACACCAAAATAAAAAACATCCCTCAATATCGACAAGAAAGCACCGCCTTATTCGCAAACGATACTTATATATTCACATACGGAAGATGTCCTGTCACAATTAGTCATCGTCTCCAATCCGTAGCCAAGAACTTAGTGGATTGGTTTCGGAAACGGAGAGTTGAAATCAACCCTTTCAAAAGCGCGGCCATTCTCAGGCCAGTCTCCTAGATTGCCCAATTCCACCGGTTAATTATACCAAATACCTCGGGGTAACCCTAGATAAATCGCTATGGTTCAAGTGCGGGCCATAAACAGAACGGCATCTGTTCTAGGTCACATGTTTCCTAAGGGGAGCTAAGCCAACAAATAAAAAGGTGAAGTCTGTGCATGCTTAAAGTTGGACAGCCCTCGACCTCCAAGTGTGGAGATGATGAAAGTTTACTCTCTCAACAGTGAAATCATCCGGAAAAAATAACGTTATCATCCATTTTCGCGATTTCGTTTACGACCAATACCAATCGAATTTACTTCTGCACCAAAATTGTTATACATATTTCACCTCCCACAAGGTATTCAAGATAATCCTTGATTACTTTTTCGTAAGTCAATATAAATAAAATGTAGAGATTTTATAATATGAGTAATCTAATAAAATTAATATCCTTTATTAGTAATCATTTTTATGGATTATGATACAGAGGTGTATATTTTATAAAGAACCGTATACGAGTATATTGTAAAGAGTAATTTAAACCAAGCAAAAAAAAAGTTTTAAGTAATTCAAAAGACTTATTAATCTCTCATTACATAAACCACATGTGTATGTCATTAGAGTACATATTATCATATTGCTAATGAGCTTGTATGTTAAAAAGGACAAACGAGGCTCTTAATTATCTCTAATAACTGGAAACGATGGGGAAATTGTAGGACACAACACAATTAGTTTTTTGTTAATTCCAACATACCAGTGATTTACTTGTATTATTAACGTTTCAATAATTTTTTTGTAATCTATATACATTTAATAATTATAAAATGTTTTTATCACTGTTTTCCACAAGGACTACTTGCTTTTGTTAAGACACAGGAACTTGTCTACACCATCACTCGCATATCGTTTATTAGAACTTTGTTTTGGCCTGACTCTATAAGTTTTAGAGATAGGCTATAACAATGTTAAACCAATGTTCTCAATTTAATTACAAAATACAGCGGATATGAAATTTGGCTCTTTTTAAATAGGATCTAAAGCTGTTTATTTATAAATCTTGTGCTTGCCATTTTTTACATCAAAATTAGCTTGGTCTTTAATTATAAACGTTTTTACATTAATAAAGAGTATATAAAACTTTGAAATGCAATTAATTTTTGTATATTTTAGGTCTGCAGTGTTCTATTTTTTACACACTAGAAATATACAGCAAAATATTTGAATAAATACAGTTTCACAAAGTCAAATGTTCAGGATTCAGTCATTGTTAAATAAAACAATACGGATTGCGAAACAACTAGACAATTTCGCACTAGAACGCTCCCGCAAGATTTCAACGAATGGTACGCACTGGTAAGTAGCACATAAAAAATGCCTATATTATAAACCCTTTACATAGTTTGAAATCTTATAATGTATAGTTTTATGTTTTATTCTCTTGTGTGAACTGACTATACTGACTGCGATTATTTTATGCATATTTTTGCTTTGTCTAATATTTTTTGTAATATTAGCTTTAATACTTTTGGTCGTAAATTTTTAGATAATTCTAAATAGCTAATTTTATGGTGATCGAACCGCCTTCAAGTCACCTATTCACCACTTGAAATTTGGGATCTTGTGATCATTTAGCTTGAATGATGTTATTTTGTCGTTACCATCAAAATAAGAAATATTTAATATGCCAATTGACCAAGAAAAGAAAAAGAGTTGTGAAACACTTAAAAGTTTAACAATATTGCTAAACGTCCTCAATGGGGGGTACGGTTCCTAATAGAGAAGGCGTGCAATAGTAGAAGCCTATGTACAGCAGTGGACTAACACAGCTGATGATGAAAATTACTATTTTTGCGCAATTTGATGAGAAATGTTAATTAAGAAAATGTTTTAGTCTTTATTATATTTTTTATGAAGTTTTATATATTTTGTATTTATAGGAATCGCACAATGCAATTCCTGTCTTGTAAATACATATAATATTATTTTATACTAGCCTGTTGTTACCTTGCGACTTAGTCCGCGTGGAATTTAAGAAATTTCCCCATGGTTTATAACATACTGTATAGTATAAGAAATTGATCTGTTTTATTCGTTTGTGTCCATCATCAGGCAAAAAGTTAAGTGGATTTTGCCTAGACGATGACGAATTTGTATATTCACTTTTATCCCCTATTTCATCTCTTTCGACCACTCCTATCGCAAAAATTAATAGCCTTTGTCCTTTTTGGAGTCTATTCCACGATCGTACCATTTTATCGAATATATGTTTGTATTTTAACGAAATCGGTTATATGGCTTAGACAGTAAAGACGGACAGACAGACAGACAGTCAGACAGACAGAGTTATTTCGCATTTATAATTTTAGTATGAAAGTAAAATATAGGGCTTATTTTAAACATATGATGAAATTTATTAAAAATGCTATAAATCATACTACTCGTATAGTTTTCAGAGGTTATTGAGAGTTCTGCAACTGCAACAAAGACATTAATCTTGCCTGGTTCGATTTTCTTCCACGTTGTCTAGCACTGATTTAGATAAATGCAGTGCGATGGAATGAGACACTACTTTCTTAATGAGTATGGCATTATTTATCAGTTTTTTCATCTGACCATTGATAACATACAAAATTTAAAAATGTAGGAACAGACTTTAAACGCAGTTTATCAGTAAAATATATATTTCTTGCATCACCTTTTCTTGAATCTATATCATGTCTTCGAAATATTAAAATTTTATCGTATAGTCTAATCTGTCTCTATATGTACACGAGAACATCATGAAAACAATAGCTCTACTTGTAACTTACTATAATTCTATATAACATCGTCTTAATCTGATTCTGAATAAATACGACTCAACAGGCAAGGGTTGGTCTAGTGGAGCCAACGTCTCCCCGAAAACGTTTGTTTGTTGTAGTGTTTTAACTCAGCACCTGCGGCTTTTTTACCGTGGGTAAACGCCTATGCATACACGTCCACGCGTGGGCAAAAGCGGGTTGTGTCGGACTTGCCTGGCATTATTTTAAGCAAAATTATTTTTATTCATGTAAAACACTTGAGTTGTGCTTTAAGATATTAGAATTCTAATTCGTGAAGAACTAACCAATAGTAGATTATAAACTAGTTTGAGACATTGTCATTATTTATAAATTGTTAATTATCGATTTTGTTATAGAAATTTTCATATTAAATTAGGTATGCAAAACTTTTAAAATGTAACGAAGAGTTGCTAAATATTGTCATTGCAGTTATGACTCCCCTGATAATTATAATAGTACATAATCTTCCATTGTACCTATAGGAAGGTAAAGAAAAATCATATAAATCAAATAATAGAAGTGAAGTTTATGTAATAGTAATATTTTAGGTCGGTAACACAACCCCATCTAGTCTCTGTCTGGTTATGGCAACTAAATGACTGATAATACATAAACTTACTTTTTTTTGTAAATAAATACATATAAAATTAATACAAAAACTTCGACACGAGGAAAAACTACTTTCATCACACTATATAATGTCCCGTGGTGGGAATCGAACTCACACCCTCTGGTGTAACAGTCTTTTTATATTTTACTTGTCAATAGTTTAATATAATATAAGCTGACGTTGAATTATAGGAATAACGTTTCATAACTACTTTTAAAGAAGAATAGATAAGAATAAATAAGATAGAACCAAAACATGTAATGTTTGTAATGTTAATAAAATATGATAAATTTTGAAATTTTTTTTATATTTACTGTTCACGACGAAGGTTATATTTGTTATTGAGCGTGCAACTTCCAAGACGAGAACTTTTAAATAATTCAACAGCAGATGTAGCAATGCGCCTTGGGCCGTAGACACTGCTCGTGCAGCCAACGAAACGATCCTGTTATTAGTGTACCGCGGAACAGAAAACGAAATATCATAACAATTTCCTAGAAATGTTTACCTATCAGTATATATATAGTTAATATTTAAGTATTTTCATTTTATTGTCTTGATCACAGACAAAAAGATTATTAATGATTATTTAATAGATTGTTTAAGATTATTATTGTTATTGGATGAATATTGATACAGCCGTGCCCTTCTACAGAGGCACACAGGTTCTATCGTAAGCTTGACTTGAGCTTTTGTCTATTAGTTTTCTAATTTTTACTAGGGTATTGCGTACGCACTACCTACCTTGAGGTATAGGATGTTACGTCTCTTTTACTTAGTTAATAAGCTGGCTACGATGCCCTTCAAACCGAGACACGATAGTGTTTTCATACTACCACTTTGCGGTATTAATAGGTAACGCGGTGGTGACCTACCACCTTCCAAATATTATTATTTAGTATTGGTAGTATTTATAAAATTATTGACGGTTTATGATATAAGTAATACATAATTCAATCATTACGTCTTAATATTTTTTACGTAATGAAACGGAACATTTATCGAATATATCGTGGCGTTTTGGTTAAATTGTAAATAAAAAAAATAGCGCAAACCTCCTCTTGGGAAATCCCCTCGTCCACTCGAGCATATTTTTGGGATACCCTCAGGTTAAATCATGCGGTAAACGTTTACAGAGAAATGTAAAAAATATCAGCATATAAACAGGTCTGTTGTTGATGAATACTTTTTATTAACAATGTGTTTTTAATAATCATTATTTCTTATTATATATTTGTTTTTTTAATTAAGGACCTTTTGGAAATCATAGTCAAAGAAATATATATTTTATTGTATTAATTTGTGTAATAAAAACAATATTACCATTACGTTACATGAGACAGTGAAGTTTATGTTATAAATAATTAACTATATGGCAAGAAAATGTCAAGAAATGTGTCTATTTACGTGCAAATTGTTATTTTATTCCTGTCTGGTCCAAATATTGACCCTCGCTTCGGTGGCATTTGACAATCAGTACCTAATAGAAATCGTTTCATGAGTAATAAATTCAGACTAATAATATATACGATGTACATTCGTTATTTTTATGAGCTTATTGAAAAAATAGTTTTTTTTCGTAATAGGTTATCCCTGCCTTTTAATGGTCCAAAATATATCTGTGAATGTTTGTCACAGATACTTTTGCAACTTATCAAACTTTAACAAATACTTGAACAAAATTTTTGCTTTTGCTGCAGCTGCTACGCAGGACGCTGTTTATAATCTGTTAAATTTATTAAATAAAATTTTAAGAAAATCTATTTCCAGTATACATTTATCATGCAGGCACATAGAATGTAGAAATTATTGTTATCTTTGGATATATGTCTATTATTCTATCGTTTTTTAGTATGGATATATCCTGGTTTTGTACTAGATATTTAAATGCAATGGGAACAACATTCGTCATCTCAACCAGCAACATGATTGTAGCGCCTCTGGTGACCCATGGGTCGCGGTAACAATTACCATTAGGTAAGCCACTTGCTCGTGTGCCTCCTTCACTTTAAAAAAAAACTTAATAACGAATGTATAGTCCTAAAACGAAAACTAGTATAGCTTTTTAGAGAACAACATGTTATTGTTCTTTAAGCCAAAAACAAGCGATATAAAGTGGTGAATGTGGTTATAAAGTTGGCCAGTACACAAGTTTTGCATCTAAAGGAAGCGTTGGGACATTAACTATGAAGGCGGAAAACATGAAACATGAGATATCTCTTTAGTGATAATAATGTGCGTTCAAAAAATTCAAACGCATTTCTTTGGTGTTTTGTTGTAAAAAGCTCAAAACTAAACTAATTCTGAAGTAAAAAATAAAAACTGAAGTATTTCATATAAGATAACAGTTTACGTTATCTTCATGAAATCAAGTAAAACTGGTTAAATCAGTACGTGTATCTGTAACTTCAAAATATTACATAACCGTCATTTAAGATAAAATAAATTTTCTTTTTTTACTTATACCTATGAATTATTATACCCAAAAAATATAGTTTCAAACAACGAATGGGCGTTTCTAACTAGGTTGAACATACTTTTTTATACAGCATATCAAAACTAAAGTAGAAACGAGGGCAATGGCAAACTACAACCATTAAATACATTCTTTTCAACTGTCGGACACATCGTCGAGTCGACTAGCGAACTTTTGCCTTATCATTCATCGTTTCAAGTTAAAGGGCAACTAATGACTCACTTCCGACGTTGAAAAATACGGCTACCACGCCTTTTCGTGCGCTAATGTATTAATAAGTCGTAATAATGACGACTCGCCTTCATTACCGTATTCTTTTACATTTTATTCATGACTATAACAATAGTAAGATTTTAGTACATACTAGCAACCGGTCCCTGCTTCACAAGGCTGACAGCAAATATACCTACAATATTAAGCATATGTTATATATAAACCTTCCGGTTCAATCACTCTATCCATTAAAAAAAACCGCATCGAAATCCATTGCTTTTGAAAGATTTAAGCATACAAAGGAATATAGGGACAGAGAAAGCGACTTTGTTTTACACTATGTAATGATGAGCAATAACACTTATAATAATAATTTATATTTGTGATCGATAGTGCAGTAAGAGACTTCCTCGGGCTATATATGGGGCAATGGGGTACGACCATTTGTTATCTAGGCGAGCGAATGATGGCTGCGGAAGACAGAATAAGGATACGTAGGGGAATCTTCCAGGGTGATTGCTTTAGTCCAATATGGTTTTGCCTCTCCTTTAATCCTCTAAGCACACTGCTGGAGGCTTCCGGTGGAGGATTTCAGCTTCGGCGAAGAGGGACAAAGGTGACTCACTTTTTCTACATGGATGATCTCAAGTTATTCGCCCCCAACCGCTCTCATCTAATGGAATTGTTAAAGATTACTTGTGACTTTAGCAATTCAATTAGAATGGAGTTGTGAACGGATAAGTGTGCGATTCTCCATGTTGAAAGAGGTAAGGTAACCCACACCGACGGGGTCCATATAACTACACCGGTTAACATAAGGACCCTCTCCGAAGCTGAAACATACCGGTACCTGGGCATGTCACAAAACGTAAGTATTGACGAGGCCGGTGTAAAACAATCAGTTCGCGAAGTATTTTGTGGACGCTTGACAAAAGTGCTAAATAGCTTTTTGTCAGGCGTAAAAAAAGTACACACGTATAACGGTCGGGTTATGCCCGTCCTCGTTTATACTTTTGGCATTCTCATTTGGTGTTCTCAAACCGAGCTAAACGCCCTGGACAGAAAAGTCCGTACCATTTTGATGTCACACAGGATGCACCACCCGAGATCGTCAGTGATGAGGTTGTACTTACCACGGAAGCATGGTGGGCGGGGCTTGTTAAGCGCCCTTGCTATGCATAATCGTGAAGTGTGCAGCCTCCGTAAGTACTTCCTGGCGAAATCGGATGATGCATTCTACGCAGGCGTCATTGAGAGTGATAAAGGACTTACCCCTCTATCCTTAGCCAACGAGCAGTGGCAAGACCCAGCAGTGCTGAGCATCTCCGACCGTGAGACTGTATGGAAAGAGAAAGAGCTACACTTGTGGTTCTACAAAGCTCTTTATGAGCCTCATGTAGACGCTACCACCTCAGTAAACTGGCTACGTTTTGGTAATCTCTTCGGAGAAACCGAGAGTTTTGCCCGTGCAATACAAGATCAGGTTATTAAGATCAACAACTACAGGAGATACATCCTTAAGGATGACACTACGGTCTCGTGGAACGGAGATTGCCGTATTATAAGTACTCGCCGGACGCCGTGCTCGAAAATTGTCGCGCCAGGCTCTATTGGGACCGGTCCATCATCACGGCCAGAACGATACTGGCCAACAGGCCTGATATCATGCTAATGGACCGGGCACAGTCACGGGTATTTTTGGTTGACATCACGATCCCATTTGACGAGAACCTCGTGAAAGCCGAAACAGAGAAGAAACAAAAATATCTGGATCTGGCTCACAAGGTGACTGACATGTGGGGCCGGATGCGGCCGAAATTATCCCTATAGTTGTTTCTGCAAACGGGTTAATCCCAGTGAGCCTCGCACAACACCTGAGACAGCTGGGACTCCGTGACGGACCACTTCTAGCTCAAATGCAAAAAGTGATGCTTCTGGACACCGCTCGCATTGTCGGCCGGTTCCTCTCCCTTTCGACCTAATCCTCGGTCGTTTGGTCTCCCCTGCCGAAGGCTTCCGTCTAGCTGAGATGTATCTATATATTTATTGTTTATTATATTAATTGTAGTATTATTCGTATATTTAATTTAATTTTATACGTAATATTTTATTTATTGTATTAAAATTTCCCATTCATCACAATAGATTATATGCTGCAATTGGGCCCTCATATTAAAAGGCTGTTGTGTAAGCTTAGCTCAGCGGCTGTTGAGACTGCCCGTTAAGTATATTTTAGTTATTTTCGTTGTATAGTGTCTTATGTATTATAAGGTTTTTCTCAGGTCAGAGGGTTCCGTTTCCGAACCGGTGGTACTTATTTGACAGTCAATAAGAAAGTGTAATGCTTCCATAATGAATAAAGATATTTGACTATCTTATATCTATATCATCTGTGATAAAAGTGATCGGATTTTTTTAATGTATGTTCTAATAAAAAGTTTTCGCTAATGTTCAACCTATTTGTTGAATCGAAAAGGATTTTTTTAAAGTTATAAAGATATAAAAACTGGGTATAAAATGAAAAAACTATAACCAAAATAGAAGAAATAGATATGAATTTGACTTTGAAGCGGGGCAACACTGGCCAGAACTGCACGTCATATCTAAAATCGCTAGATCTCTTTGATGTAGACCAATTTAATCAAGCAGCAGTTGCCTTTGCCGCCGAAGCCGGCGAAGCTATGGCTAGGCTTCAAGCATAATAGGTAGCGACACCCATGCAGTAGTCAAACACATCCTACACTTGTTGTTGAAGTGTAGCACAAACATACACACACTCATGACATCGGCCCCATCGGTGAGGTCGAACTTACACACCCTTTGCTATATGACACTGTAGCTAAACACTAAATTAGATAAGAGCTTTGCTGGAGTTTCTTGCGCCACTTCTTCTCTCAGCGCCAACGCTTTAGGAAGTGGTAGTAAAGTTTAGATAGAGCTCTTCTAGCTATTAAATTATTCTTAAGAAAGCGTCTGAATCGGGACGAGGTGTCGGCCCACCTGGGCAACCCTCGATTCAGCATTCTAACGGAAACCAGAAAGTGGCGGCCCACGCTAAGGCTCCCTATCCGGGGGTCCTTGGTATAGTTAATTCACTCCATGGGGAGACGCGCCTGTGGTAACATCCAATATTTTGTAATAGGTCCACAGAGCACGATACCCGTCAAAAAAAGTAAACTTTTACGTCTATTTTTTGTTTTATTATTGTACTATTTATTAATGAATAAGACCGTATTCAATACAAGTAGACATGAAACTTTACCGTAGAATACAATCTATCTAGATATGTAACAGTATACTATTAGTTAGAACCAATCGATTAACGTGAGTGAATACCCAGTGATGCCCGAACCATTTGCCCTATTGTATACTTGATTGACTGCTCGTCGGTGCTTTCATAGAGATTCAAATGTCACGTTAAATGATTTCACGCCAATAGGTTGCAACAATGATACATGGATATTTTTTCATAAGTTTTAAAATTTTCATTGAAGAATTTTAACAATGTTTGTTATTCTTACTAAAAAGTATTGTTTTTAGCCATTTTCCGAAGTTATCCTGATTCCAAATCCAATACGTCCAGTTTCATAGTCACAGTCAGTTCATTATCATCAGCCTGTATAAGTCCACTGCTGGACATAGACCTCCCCTACTGCACGCCTTTTCCATGAGGGGGTTTGAACGGTATCCCACCACGCTGGTTCAATACGGGTTGGTGTGGTTGGGTGTCTAGGTTAATGATTTTAAATGATGGTTAGTCGCATATCACAGGTATGACTGAATGCACCTACCACCCTCCACCACTTTTATCATGTTTACTATAATTAAACATATATAACTTACATATTACTACCAAAATTACTACACATATTTCAGACTACTATGACAGCAAATTGTTGCTATGTTGGTTTAACAGCAAAGTTTTTCGAAATTATTCATGAACAAATCAAGAAACATAAAGATTGCACGTCTCCATCTTCGTGAAGAAGAGAGATAGAAAATTTTACAATTGAATAAAATACCAATTTCTAGTTTATGCTATCGTACTTTGCATTTTTGCATTCCATCACTTCGCATCCCAGGAGGGAAATTTTAGGTTCAAACTGGTAATGAGGTTGCAAAACTATACGGCATTAATTTACTGTACTATATATACCAATGTATTAATTACACCAAACCAAACAAACAAAAAAATCAATTTCTTTAGAGGGATTAAGAGCAATGCCAAACCATTAATATTGAATACGCTTTTTTCAGCTGTCAGATACGCTGTCGGGTCAACAAGGATACTTTTGACTTATCATCGATCATTTTCGTACACTTTTCTCTATGTATAAACAAGTATTTATGAATCGCAACTCTTTTTGATATTTTTCATAAATAATCATCAAGAATTTAGAAATAGATTATAAAATATGAAAAAATTAAAACTGTTTCACTCAACGTTTGTATTGTCAGTTACTTTCGGTAAAAAAGTTTACTTCTATATATAAAATATAGATGGCTTACTTCTACACTGAAGTATTAATTAGGAGTATTTATCCATAAAATAAATTAAATTGAAAGATCTTTTTGTGACAAAAAAAACCGTGTTTTAAATGATGACATTGTTACATATAACCGATACATAAAACAAGACCAGACCGCTAGACCTAAATATACTATAAACTCGTAACAGGTAAATCTAACCAATTTGAATCATTTTAATTAATATAGGCATAGTAAAACAAAATGTAAAGTAAAAAAATCTCGGTCTCTTTTGTTATGACGGAAAGTGCTAGAGTCTGAAATGTCCAAAACGTTACAAAAATAATTTTTATGAATTCGTTTAGGCTAATATCTCTGCAACGTTTAGCCATTTAAATTTTATGTCAGAATTTTGACCATAGATGGTATAATGGAAATGAAAAATTTTATTAGGGATATCAAATCCACTAATTTACGGATTTTTCGGGTTACTTAAATATATTTATTCTCGAGTCGGATTCTTTCCAGCATCCATGATCACGGGCAGACTAAGTTGGATATGTCTGTTCTCTGTCAGAAATACAGACAGAGAAGATCCGGAACGTCGGGAAAATATATTTAAGTAACGCGAAGAATCCGTAAATTAGTGGATTTGATATGTATAATAATCGCGTAAATAAAAGAAATTTATTTGGGATATTTTTACCAACATCATAAAGACATACAAAATATAGGTTTATATTCATAATGTGCCAAAAAATGCAACATATTTAAATTACACAAAAATAAATAAACCAGGAATGAAAAGAAACTCTAATAACTACAAGATAGACTTCCATAATACCCTCTCGGAAATTGTTCGAAGGAGAACGATGATCTGAACCTAGAATATGTCTTTCGTAGAACTTAACCCTTTTTCCAATACGAATCCCTCAGATTATATAGGATTCAGTTCGAAGAACATTTACTACATAACTTTTATAACTATTCACTGTAATGTTGAAATAAGTTCTTATTGCATATGTCGGAGTACAGACTAAAAATTTGATTTCCTATTAGTTGCCTTGAACAATTTGCCTATCAATTAATCTTCGAAATTATGTTTATTTATGGGCTCTAAAATATATTGCATAGCCACTTCGTTTCCGACATATTTTTAATTTAATTAACAATAAAATATTTGTTGCTTATAGTTTATTGAAATTGGTTTCACACCAAATTATATTGCTCTATTTATTTTAAAAGTCAACCCTATATGTTGCTAGGAGTCAGAGTGAAAGTTCTTTTAAAATTTTATTTGACCAATGTAAAATATTTTTTAACACAAAATAATTCAAATCCGTTTAACAACATGTACATTTCGGAACGAAAAAGGGATAAAAACTACAGAAACTCGTATATGTTAGGTACATTGTTTTCTATTCGAACGGCAGTAAGAAACTCTGCTGTAATCCCACTAAAAGCCATCTGACAATCTCATATAAAATATGAGATAAGAGAAGATCTCGTATAAATACTCTCGAGGATTCACGCTCTCCGAGTGATTTTTTTGGAGCCTTCTTTTAATTTCGAAATAACACGAACACGAGTGACAGTGTAATGTATTAAATTTTGTTTCTTACTTTATCTGTAGTGTAAAACCACTTAACAAAACAGATGAAGTAAAACAATAGATAATACAAAAATTGAAGGGTTAGGTAAGCGTTTAACAGAATTTTTCCGTCTAAAGTGGACTAATTATATATTAGTTATATGAATAATTTACCTTCTGAAAAATAATACATTCTATTTGACACAAGTATATAACAAGCTCGACTTTATAAGTTTATATATTTTTTTTTTAGATTTTTATGCTTTTTTACTTTCCATAATTTCTAGGTTGTGAGGTGAAGTCATTAATGAGTTAACAGCTCTTAATATATCGCCAATGAGCCATGTCATGTCATTATTTTCATTACAACATTACCTTGTGTCATCTGAAATATTTGCTTTGTTGTCGGAAAGTATTATGGTAAGCAACATCTTTGCAAGCTTAGTCTGTGAAGATTAAACTGCTCCCCGTGACAATGGTAAGCTTAGCAATTAGATAGGAGACTTAGCTCGTAGACAATTAATTACTTTGCTGTCCCATATATAAGGACAATATTAAGGTTCCTGTGCACTTGAATACGTGGTATAGCATGCTGTTACGTGCATTTAGCCCAGTGGTATGGGCTTGCTCTTTGGAAACCAGAGGTCGCAGGTTAGAATCCTGCGGAGACGTAACAATTTTTCATTGTTGCCTATAGCTGGTTAGGAAAATGTGTCGGATGACCTTGTAGAATGTCGATTCTGCGTCTCTATTCTCCCCGGTCGTGTCGGTTTTTACTCCCATCGGATTATGAGAGTAAAAAAAGAAAGGTAGTGCAACTGTGTTTGCGCGTATAATAGTGATATTTCGAACACAGTTGGCTGATGTGTAAAATAGATCGACCGCCGTACTCGAAATCAATTTGAAGGCCATTATAGTGTGCGTTCATGTTAAACTTATCATTTAATTTTATTATAAACTTTGTTTATTTCATAAAGATAAAAGGCCAAAGGTGAAAAAAAGAAAATCAACTAAATAAAACCAATTTTCTGCAGTTTTCTATTATTAATTTAATGAATTTTTGTACTTAAGAACAAAAACATCAAATAAATTCGAGTATATACAAATATCACGTATTAAAATTGATGTTTTTTCCTTTTGAATTAAATATTTCAAATACTTATTGATTGGAATAAAAAATAGGTAGGAATAAGGTATGATGTTAGTGGGTTTTTTTAAGTAAAAGCTGTTACACATATATAAATAGGACATTTTTTTTACCATTATGTTTTTTTTTCATTTCAATACTTTAATGTAGGACTTGTACCGTGCATCAAATGCGTTTCTTTGACCTTACATATAAGGCGCTAGGAAGGAACGGCGTAGAGTCATTTAGTCGGTTTGTGTCCGCCATAACCCGCACTTGTCCCCGAAAAAGATATCTTCAAACCGTTGGTACATTTACGTTCGTTTATCAGTGATAGCCTAAATTAAATAAAGAATTTTTGAATATGACTATGATGGCTTTTTCTTCTCATATGTTCTCTCATGTTGTTTAAAAACTATTTCTACTATTATATTCTCAACGTCGTTTATAACTTTAACAGATATGTGTTACTCTAGTATGCCTTATAGTATAAGACGTACTAGGATCAAACATGAGAAAACTTTAAAATATTGACAAATAATCAAGTAAAACAAAATTTTAGTTTGACACAACTGATACAACGGAAATAACCAAATTGCTTTTGACAATATATGAACTATAAAACAGTTTTTAGTAGTGCAGTTTTTTATGAAATTGTAGGTTAATTTTATGGAATTAACATTTCCTAGGATCATCCATATATTAAATTCAACTCTTATCTGTCGCAGCATTTAAACTCTGCTGTCTTGCAGTTCGTACGCCACCATAGCCAATGATAGGTATTACTGAATAACAAAACTTAGTAATTAACCTGTAATGCCTCAAGGTGGCAAGAGTATTCGTGGCGCTTTACGCAGTGATTATTATAGGATTATTACAGAACGTATCACTTACCATCACGTAAACTTCCTGCTCATCTCGTCGTTTTGATATGTTAAGTAAGACTTAAAAAAATATCATGTACCTAAAAAGACTCGTACTAATTATGGTGTATGTTCATCATTATGAAAAGTTGTTTAGTCTCCGGAGGATTCGAACCCACGACCTCCAGTTTTTTAAAGCGCAAGCCCCTATCACTAGGCTACTCAGGCAGTTAAAATTGTAATAAGTGTGCTTTAAATGCATCTGCTTATCTTATTAATGGACTAAATTAGAGACAAGACAAATTTAAACAAGTCCACTGAGCTCAATTTCAAGTTAAAAATTCCGGATTTTTTGGAACAGAAACAATGGCTATTATTTTGATTGCTCATACTAGTACTAGTTTTAACTTCCAAATAAAGCATAATATACACATAAGTTCATCGACTTAAAACTTAAATTTTTAAATTACTCAATTTTTTTGTTTTAAAAGCTAGTATCGACTGACTGAAAGATCTGTCCCAATGTTCCCTATAACACAGACCAAATCGTATCAGTAAATTGTAGTAGATGAAATCAAGTATAGTGGATAATGATGGCGTTGACGTCAATCTGACTGATAGCTGTAATGTCAAAAATTATTGGAATTTTCTTTCCAGTCGCGTTTTAATTTCGTATTAGCGATGGGAAGTAGTTGGGCGAAAATAATAAACAATGCGATAATAAATTAGAAGATAGATAAATTGCCCATCAGGTTATTTCAAATTTTACTCACTTTAACGCGTAGCCGGGCTTTTAATATCGTGGATTCGTATCTTTACAAAACTTTAAGGTCTAGATCTGGATCACTCATTTGTTAGATAATTTAAGTTTCGGTCATCTTTTAAACTTAGTAATTAGTTTTTGCATCAAAATATTCATTATACGTGGGAAATTGTCTTAATATTTCATGCTATTGGTGAAATGTGTTCGGTTGTCATTAAAACGTTTGTTCGGTAAATAATAAAATTTTTATTTCTAAATAAATACATTATTAAATAATTATTTTATCAACTACTTGATTAATTTTTCTGCTTTTCATTAATCTGCTTTAATTTATTCCATGGTGCGACATCTTAAGTTAATCATTCTTAGCTGTCTGATATTGTCCGATAGCTTTTTTTTATTGCCTGCGCAGGCAGACGAGCAGTCGGGCCACCTGATGGAAAGAGCGACAGCAATACTGGTATCACCAACGCGGTGCCCACAGTGCGACATAGGATGTTAAGTCTCGATTACCCAGTAAGTACGCTGGCTACGGTGCCTTTCCAATTACAACACAGTTGTGTTTTTACACTACTGCTTTGCGGTAGAAATAGGCACCGCGGTGGTACCCACCCAGATGGTCCCCTGTAAAAATAGGGACCTACCACTGGTGAGCTTTTGGCGGAAATCCATTTTAGACAAGAAGACTTTTGCTATTACAACAGCGCAAAATCTTTTTCTTATAATATTTTTTTAGTTTATAGTACTCTTGTAGATGAAAATGTAAATCTTTACAAATATATAAAAAATCTCTCTGTCCCTCTGTCAGTCTGTTTGTTGTGGCTAATATCTAGAATGGCTAGTCTGGTTTATGATGACTGATTAAATAAATAAAAATAAACTTATCATACGTTATTGACTAATTAATTTGGCCATAAGTTGTGAATTTTTACATTTTATTTCTAAGAGTCAAAGTTCAAAGTCAAAATCATTTATTCAATTTGGTCTACTAAGCACTTATGAACGTCAAAATTATCCATTTCACCGGTTCACAAACTCTAGACCCTAGTTACAAAATGTTTGTTTTATGATTGTTTTTGGAAATAGATAAAAATATTTTATTTAAGACTATTAATTTACTTTCATCAGTCTGATTTAATTTACGCTTTCCCCATTATTTGGGAATTTATCCCACCACCCTGGTCCATTGGATTAGTGGTGCGACTTTACATGCAATCGAATATTTTCAGACAACGATTGTCTAAGTTAATCAAATAAAATTAGTAAGATCGCCCAAATGGCCCTACAACAGGAAATAATAGATGACCATTTTTGAATACGCAGAATTCGAACCGAAGACCTGTTTCTAAAGGCTGACCATTGCTAAAATGTTCTTTAATATCAAATCTTATAGATTGATATAAGCATATAAGTGTTTGATGGTAGTGACAGATAATAAGTAAGTGTATAACTTCTATGTTAAAACAAGTGAAATTTATACATAAACTTTAACTAAAATGTAGACTTCAAACAATTTAAATCTACTTTACGGAACGTAAGGGTGTAACATGCCAACGCGTTTTAAAAATTTTAATTCTTATTTTTTTATTCAAATTCGTAAATTAACTTGTTGTAAATCATTGAGGTGTTTCTTTATTTATGCATTTATCACATGGTACATAATTTTTACGATAAAACTGCTTAACGAAATATATTTTGATTAGTATTATTCAAATATGCAATAAAAACCTGACGTAGATTAAATAAAATAATTCAATTTACATTGGAGAAATAATCGCCTAAAATGTCATCGTGAAAATATTTATATTCTCCCTTATTGCGACCTTGACAAGTTATTTTCATATGGTAGAAATTCATATTGCTTTTTATTTATCTTATCAAATAAATAAAACGCGATAATAGATATATATATAGTGGATAGAACTTATTTTTGCATATCCGTGATCTTCCGCTACGTCGTTTGTTCCGAACGGATGCACAGATATCAAAAGGCGGCAACGAGTCATATCCTACGGTTAAAAGCAAATGTCTCGCTTTTTTTTATTTTCTATTCAAACCCTTGTTTTAAAGTAGTGAATTGTATTTTTTTAAAAAGTAGGAACCTCACAGATATTTAAATGTATGTTTATATGCCTCTAACGCTTATACTCGGAAATAATTAGATAACAAAAAGGAAAAATTTATTATACCTTTACCAATATTAAATCAGTACGGTGTACAGTTACAATCGGAGCTACTATTAATTATTATTATTGACAAAATCAAATATTAATATTGATTTGCTAAGAGGTAAATCAATAATAAAACTTGTAAGATAAACACTTTAAGCGCATGTAAATAATTTTTTTAATAGTGACGCAATAAGTAACGGTCATCGCCGCATGGGCGCAATCTATTTGCATATTATTTATCATAAATGTTTTTAGCAATAAATACAAAATTATAAACTAATAATATAATACGTGGATACGGTCCATAAACCCCCTGATAGATAGGGAAGTATTAGGGGAGGCCTATGTCTAGATGTGGACTATAACAGGCTGATAATGATAATGATGATGAATATATAACATTCATAATTTTCATGTACGATAAAACATCAAAAAGTTAAAATTAGAGTACTATTTTACATTGCCAAACTTGTTTATCATCATCATCAGCCTGTTTTGGACCGCATCCCACCACGCTGGTCTAATGCGGGTTGGTGGGTGGACCGACTTTTTACATGCCCATCCAACGCATGGATCATCGTTACATTTCGGACAATTGGGTGATCGGCCCAAATTGCCCTAACCAACTAGGAAACAACAATGAAAATTTGTTGAGTCCCCGCAGGATTCGAACCCACGACCTTCGCTTTCTAAAGCACACGTCCATATAACTAGGCTACGGAGGCAGTTATTATTCATATAATTAAATAGATCCTAAAAGCAACGATTTGTTTCATTTTGTATTCAACAGGATAAAAATTGCTTTTCTAATATAAAAAAAAATAATTACTTACTTTTACTAGTTACCGTTCGTACTTAGTAGCAAAGGAGATGTTACATAACAGAAGTCAAAAAACAAGAATAATAAAGTGATATTTAGGGTAATAATGGCAGTTGTCATTCAGCATTGAAGGTAGATTTACGAAACTTTTGAATAAAATGGAAGCATAAAATAACAACCTTCTGAACAATTTTTAAACTATAAATTAAATTCCGCAGTCTTATGAATAAAATTTGTAAATAAAAATCTCTTATATCGGAATACAAAGTTTACATTTTAACAATCCACGTTAATTTCTATAATATTTGAATAACTACGTTTTTTAACCTTTGCAGTCTGATGTGATCAAAAAATGTATCGTGTGTCAAGCTCTCGTCGTTAGTCAAGTAACTTGAGGTATGCGAATTAAAAAAATTACACGTGTGTTAAAGAAGTGTGGTAGAAAGGCAACATCTAAGCTTAATTGTTTTAGAATGCAATAAATATGTACACGATTTGCCAACTTGCCCTAAAAATCTTTGTAGAATATACTTGTTTTTCATGTACTCATTTCATTTATAAAAAAAAATTGCATCACATTGTTCGTCTAGTTATTAAAAGCAAAACATTCACTCAAATGTAACCGTAAATAAACAAATGGTATCCCCTTTTCTTAAACTACACACATGCAATAGAAGTACACTATTACTACTGCTACTAAAACTAACGAGCTCAATCTTCTTATCTTAAGTAATATAAAGCGCACTTTAAGATGTCTAGGTTGTTCTTGTTCAAAATTAAATTTATGTCGTATGTCTATTAAGTAAATTAGGATTTGATATTTGTGTGTATAAGAGATGAACAAATGTCTGAATCTATAAAAATTGCCATTGGATTTTATTTCTATTTTGAAAGCTATTATTGATGCTATTAATCAAAGAAGATTGCGAAAATACTAAAAATCGTGGAATTTAATAATCGAACTTATCAGAGAAAAACTTCACGTATGCTAAGATAGTAAGACCAACAATATAATATAAAATCATGATTCAATAGGTAATTGAAACGTTAATTCTCACAAAACAGTTTCATTAATGTCAAAATTGAAGTCATCTCTCAAATTAAGTTATTTGAATTGGCCGGCTCTTTTATTGGACAATAAATTATTTCTCTCGTGTGCAATTCGAACGCCAATATTGATAAATGCGTTTTTTTTTTGACGTGTGCATTGGCTCCGCATGTTATGAATGATTCAACATTATTTCGTTATAGTAATACTTCGATAACTCGAATCGATATTAAAACTATATGACTAACATCCCAATATTAAAAGTACTATATGCAGAAAAATCTAAAATGAATAGTTTAAAGTTTTCATTAATCTGTGTAATTATTTATTTTATTTACGCGAATGCTATTTTTTCCTGTTTATTATTCAAAACTTAAGATATGTAGATTTATTCTGCTTTGTAATGTGTAAGAAAAATTTTCTAATTCATGTGCTACTTTAAAAATTGAATAGACTATCTGTTTCATAACCATGGACCCTGGGAAGGGTTTAAACCGTCAGCTATATAAAGTAAATAAACGTAAAACTGCATTATTTTTCATAAAAGATGCTTGTTATCTATGGTTCCCATTGATTCGCAGACGTGTGTTAAAATTTGTAACTTGGGTATTAGGTTACTACTACTAATTCAGTCTTATATGCTTAAACGTGATGTGAGCCATGCCAAGGACAACATGGATAGCAGAATTGTAATTTCTCATTTAAGAAAATGCAGGACCAGAATATACATTTCCTATTTGTGGAAGACCGACATAAGTAATACCACCGCAATGCTTATAATTGGAGAGTAATTACTGTAAGCAAATATTGCACTATACGGTTTGGGAGGAGCACCGTTAGTGATTTAATTAGGAGATAAACAAGACGTTAGATGTCCTCGTACATTTCTGCATTGCGGATAATAGTTGCAGTTTTTCTATCATAATGACAGAAATAAGCAAGTTAACACTATTATTAGGTAAAAGTAAAACAATGTTATAGTATAGAACCCAAATGTTAAAATATTTTGATATATGCATGCTTATTATCCATCCGCAAAATAATCTTTTAGCGGCCCCACAATATTATTATACTAACCCATTTGAAAGACCTACCCAATACAATGCAGAGCAACAATTTGATTTTGGAAAATAGCTCATAAAAGTTTTGTTACTATAATTTCTGAAAGCATAACTTTATTTCACCTGAATGAAAGAAAGACGTCTTGGGAAGATCAATCATAAACGGGATACGGCTTGGGGAAAGAAAATATTACCTTAAATTAATATAGCAGTATTATCGGCCAGTGTAAGCCCACAGCTGGGCATAGGTCCATTATTAAAGTCATTAGTGGAGGCCTATGCCTCCAATAATGCACGCCACCGCCTCCAATCTTCGGCTATTCTCATCCAGCTCACTTTGCAAATTTGTTTTAAATGCGAATCAAACATTTAAGAATGTATAATTATCTTGTGTTAAAATGACCTCTAATGATGAAGGATTCAAGTTTTGCATCGGCTTTGAAATCGTTTTCCGTTAAAAGAATTATATTTGGTAATATATACAGTAGTTTAAAGAATATTGATATTAAAATTGTTTCAAAGCCACATTACTAATAAACATTTAATTAAAAGCATTTACTCCCTACTTCAAATTGTTTTAAACCATGCATATGTCATATTTTGTGCCAAGAATCTGATTTCCATTCGTCTGCATAAATTTTATTTAACTGCAACGTGAAAAGCGTTTTGTTTTACAACACTACACATTTTTTTATTAAATTTTCATATTAAGGCAGACTAAGTTGGTATCGTCGTCGTCGTTTCAGCCTGTCAAAGCCCACTGCTGAGCATAGGCCTCCCCATAAGTCGTCCAAGAGGTACGATCCTGTGCCACCTGCATCCATCGACCTCCTGCACATTTGCACAGGTCAGTCACTCCATCTGGTGGGGGTCGTCCGACACTGCGATAGCCAGTACGAGGCTGCCACTCGAGAACCTTTCTTCCCCAACGGTTATCGGTTCTCCGAGCTAGTGGCCGGCCCATTGCCACTTCAGCTTGCTAATTTTGCGGGCTATGTCGTTACCATTGTTCTTCTGCGGATGGCTGCGTTACGCACTTTATCACGCAGAGAAATGCCGAGCATAGCCCGCTCCCATAGCTCGCTGAGTGACTTGGAGCTTCCTCATACGGCCGTGCAGTGAAGGACCATGTCTCGTGCCATGGTCATCACTGGCAACACAATTGGTCAAAGACCTTAGTCTTTAGGGCATTGAGGAATATTGACGAGAGGATATGTCGTGAAGCTCTCGAACGCTGCCCATCCGAGCTGGATTCGTCGAGAGGCAAAGCATCAACGGCGAGTGTATTACCCACCTTAGATTTGCCTGACGATATAGTCATCATGGCGGAGTCGCTGGAGGACCCAAATGCTGCTCAATAACCTCAACAGTGTCTCTGAACACGTGGGCCTTAGGATGAACATGGACAAGACGAAAGTTAGTCTAACAGTCATGTTATGCCTATGCCGGTGGTTGTTGGGAGTGCTGCTCGAAGTTGTTGACGAATACATTTACCTGGGACAAGTAGTCCGATTAGTAAGTCCAACTTCGATGCCGAGGTCCATCGAAGTTGGTATATCAAATCAAAGTCAAATATGTGGAAGCATTACACTTTCTTATTGATTGTCAAATAATCTACCACCGGTTCGGAAACTCAGCGGGACTTTTTCTTTTCCTTTTTGTTCAATAAATTTTACAAAACTTTTACATAAAACCATACATTGAAATACACTACTACTTTGAAATACATCATCAGCCTTTGTTAGTCCACTGCTGGACATAGGCTCCCTAATACATCCCCATCCATTAGGGTTGACCGTATCTCACCACGCTGGTCGAATGAGGGCTGGTTGGCGGACCAACTTTTTACATGCCCATCAGACGCATGGATCATCTTACTTTTCAGACACTTGGGTGATCGGCCCAAATTGCCCTAACCAACTAGGAAACAACAATGAAAATTTGTTGAGTCCCCGCAGGATTCAAACCCACGACGTCCGGTTTTTAAAGCACAAGCCCATACCACTAGGCTACGGAGGCAGTTTGAAATAGCCTGGAGCGAACAGTCTCATTACCAGGGTGTGTTATCTATCAAGTAGTCATTACAACAATAATATCCTTAAACACACAAATGTTCCTTTACAACTTTTTTAAATTTATTTAAAGATAAAAGCTGAACGTTTTCTGGTATTTTATTGTAGAAGAGTATCATTGTCCCATGAAGGATTTCTATCGTTCTTCGAGCCTAGTTTCTTGGAAGAACATAATTATGCTTTATTCCTAGTATTTATATTATGTGTGTCACAATGTTTTACAAAATCATTTTTATTTTATGAACATACATAATATTTTCAAATATGTATTGAGAAAAACAGTCATTACATTAATTTCTGTAAACATTTTTCTCAGCGATTCTTTGGGGACCCAGGTTATAGACTGCTCGAACTGCTCTTTTTGAATTATAAAATAATATTAATATCAGCGCGTTTCCCACAGTAGAATGCCATAAGACATTATACTGTGAAAATAACTAAAATATACTAAACGGGCTGTCTCAACATCGGTTAATTGTCTAATTTTTTTGACTGCATAAGCGCTGAGCTAAGTTTACTCGCCAGTCCAGAATATGAGGGCCCCATTGCAGTTTAGAATCTATTGTGATGCTGAAAAATACGTGCAATGTACGTGGTCTAGCGCTTCCATCTACGACCACATCACACCCAGCTTGAGGAACATTAGAGTTGTAAACCTTATACATTTAGTTTTATTTTGTTTAACAATAAATTATTTGCACTAAACCAGTATTTTACTTTTTGAGAGGGTATTATTTACATCGTCATTTTGCAAATTACGTCGTTTCATTCTAAATATTAAAGAAGTATCATCAGCAAATAATACAATCTCGTTATTGTTCTCAACCTGGTGGTAGGTCATAATATAGACCAGGAAGAGAAAAGGTCCTCAAAATAGATCCCTGTGGGACTCCCATACCTACCTGCGTCCTGGGAGATCTCTTGCCGTTCACGTCAACTCTGAGTTCGATGGCTCAAGTACGAAGTCAGAAGGTCGAGTGCGCATTTTGACACCATAGTGGCTTTAATTTCCTGACCAAAGTATCATGCTGTACAAGTCAAATGCTTTGGTTAAGTCACAGAAGACACCTAATGCATCGTGTGACCCTTCCCATGCCTCAAATATAGTCTTAATAAGATGGATCACCTGCATCGGTTGTAGAACGACCTCGTAAACCATACTGTTTGTTATTAACATATTATGAGAGTTAAATGTACAAGTAATTGGTTAAATTATTTTTCTCGAAAATTTTACTAAGCGCAGGCAGTATACTAATAGGTCTAAAGTTATTGGGGTCTGTACTGCCTGATTTAAATACTGGAAGAACTTTACTGTGCTTCATAAGGTCAGGAAATTTACCACATGTAATACAATCATTAAAAATAGCTGCAAGGCAAGGTGATATAACATCAATAATAGAATTTATCACCTTAACCGAGATCCCCACAGATCTACAGCTTTTTAATGTCCAGAGATTTAAAAGCGGACACAATATCTTTTATCGCTTACATTACTAAAATAGAAATTATCTTTACATTCTTTAATATTTCCTTTTAATAAAGACTCTGCAACAGTTGGAGAAGAAACAAGTGACTTGGTGGTAAAAACAGGAATATATCTGCCCGTGATCATGGATGCACGAAAGAATCCGAAATGTCGGGAATAAATACATTTAAGTAACGCGGAAAAATCCGTAAATTATGTATAATAATCAGAAATAAATAAATAATAAATAATGTAGCAAAAATCTTCTGTTACAACTTTTACATAGGGAAGAACGGAAGCTAATCGCTCTCTTCCAAAAGATTATAAATAATGGCATAATCAGTTAGTTACATAATGATATTCCTTAAGCTAATAATTATGAATTTTCGTTAATAATCTAAGAACAGTTAAAGTAATAGTATTATATTAAAAGAAAAACAAAATAAAAGTGACATATTAATTGACCTCAACAATGCTCTAAAGCCACAAAACCGTATATTTATTCAAATTCAAATATCTTTATTCAATATAGAAGTGTAACACTTGCTTATTGATTGTCAAGGACGCTACCACCGGTTCTAAATAGGACGCCTCCGACCTGAAAAGAACCGGCGAAAGAAACTCAGCGGGCCTATTTTGTCATCTTAAAATAATCAAATACACATACAAATTTCGTATGAGCTACATACGGTTCTATCATACGTATATTAAATTTGAAAAAGCCTGGAGCGTACATTCTATTACCAGGTTGTGTTATCGTTTATAAATTTATTAATGTTATAATAATCTTTAACACATAAACGATCCCTTACTGCTTTTTTTAATTTATCAATAGTTAAATTCTGAACGTTTACTGGGATTTTGTTGTAAAAGCGTATACATTGACAAATAAAAGATTTACTTTTTCTTCGCAGTCTAGTTGCTGGAAGAATTGAATTGTGTTTGTTTCTAGTATTATATATGTTATGTGCATCACAATTCCTGCGAAAATCATTTCCATTTTTCTGCAGATACATTAGGTAAAAGTCTCTTTAAAAGAGAAAGTCGGTGTAGTAGCTCCTAGGTAAATTCATCTCATAGTGAGCATTTCGGATTGTGCGCGTCATCATGTAATTATTTGGTTATGTGCACCTGACTTACTTCAAATCAGATTAATTTGCTATGAAACTGAAGTTACGAATCAATAACTACAGCAGAATTACAAGCGTTTAACTCATACCGTACGTAAATTCAGACTTGGTTACCATGGTATTCAATTTAAGCCATTGACGAATAAACTGTTTTAAGAGTTTTAAATCTTTAACAAATTCAATAGTGAAAAATCGTAAAAAAATTTTACTGTCCGCTTCTAATTCTAAGTGACCGACCTTAGTGATCACAAATCTGTACTGATTTGGTTAATTGCATTCAAAGAGTTTTTTTACAATTAAATGTTACGTTTATCCCATTTACAATTTAAAAAAAAACTAAAAGAAAACTTAAGCCATAAGAAAGAAGTGAAAGTATTTTTTGTGATTATTCAACAAATAAATGCTTTATTCATTTAAAAAAATATCGTATTAGTCTGTACTGAATGTTATTTTAATATGACACAATTTTTTTCAAGACAGAAAACAATATCAATATCGAGTCAGTTGAAAGCAGTATGTTATTATTTCATATAGCAAAAATAAATCGTGCACACAAAGCAGAACACAAACGTGAACTGGTCAGAAAAAAATAATATCCCGTTCAGAAGGCCATTGCTACGGTTATTCTCAAGCAAAATAAAATAAAGGCTGGAATATATCCTTCTATTGGAATAAATTTCTTAAGACAGTCTGTTTATACGCAAATTGCTATATTATCCAAGCCTTGCCCAATTCTGCTCATAGAATATTTAGACATATGACATATCAATCTTCAATATCAATCGTCTCTGACGGCAATAAGACCGTGGAAATATTTTTCTGCGCAAGAAGTACGGATCATCAACATTTCATTTCTTTGAGATTATTTGATGTTTATGCTCGATCGATATTGAATTATGGAAATAAGATGAGACAAAGCACTTTCTTGTTTAAACGCTAAAAGCATTTTGCAAATGGATTCATTAATTGTCATACGCAATACTTCATTTTTAGGTAAACGATTTTTAAATTAATTACGTTGGTGTATTTTACAAATATTGAAGTAGTAAGTAGCCAAGAAGAGTTCTTTCAATACGTTGACATTAAAGAAAAAACTACAATAAACCGAAATATAGCTTTAGTTTCAGTCTTAGTTATATACGCTATAGAACAGCCCCTGATTTAAACTCTGCATAATATTTGAAATATACTTGTAATATTTATTACATAAATGTACTGTTAATATTATTAGATCAATTCATGTTTTTTTTGCCTAGGCAGGCAGACGAGCAGTCGGGCCACCTGATGGTAAGTGATCACCGATGCCCATAGACATTGGCAATACCAGTGGTATTGCCAACACGCTGCATAGCGTAAGACTAGGGCATATAGGGTGTTAATTCTCGTTTACCCGTTTTGTTGATAAGCTTCGTGTCCTTAGCCCGAGGTAATTTGGTCCATCTGATGAATTGTTAAACAGCTATCGTCTCGTTCACTTGCTTTATTCTTGGTAAGCAGTATAGGACTTTATTTGAATTTCAAGCTTGTTTAGATTAGTAATTTAAATAAAAAATAAACGTTAATATTGATTTTACAAAATGTTTATCTACAATTATTTGTATATATATTTATAGATATATTTCATTGCCATGTAATCGATTTTCTATACTTAGTGCAACCAAAACGTTGATTTATTTGTTACATCGGCATGTAAAGTCAATAATGTAATAATTGAATAGTTTAACAAACAAAAACAGTACGAATAATTTTAAAAGTTATCAGTCACAATCACAGCGGAAAGAAAAATTAATAAACACTCTATTTCTAACAAACCGTAAAATTATTTAAAATAACTTTCGTCATAAGACGAATGGTATTAATGAAACTTGTATGTATATACTGATTATGCTCAGTAAATATTTGGATCACGTTATTCAATAGTTACCATCTTATAAGATAAGCAGCTCAGATTTCTTGTTTCTTTGAAATGGTACAAAGTAAGGGTGGAATTTACCTTAAAAGCTAAGTATTTAACTCGTGCTTGATAAATACGAAAGGACCATTCAAAATGTTTGTCTGAGATCGAATGACAAGTGTTAGCTTAGGAAACAAACTATGTGTGAGGAACTGGGATCTACCTACCAATAGCAAGTAGAGAGGTACTAAGTTTTGGAATGAAATATTTTCTTAGCTTCTATCTATAAAGTCTTCTTATTACGAAGCATTTTAAATACTTGTGTGACTTGTTTTAATTGCATTTTATTTTTCTATAAAACACAATGATTTAAATTTTTATTAATTAAATTTATCTTTTTGCTATACTGGTAATATTAATTTATAAATAAATAGTTTTACATTAGTAAACGTGTTATTGTTATTATTATTATTTTTAGTTACATTGAAAGTAAATTATTTAGTTACACAAATAACAATAAATCCGTTTAATTTCTTCTTCATTCAAGTATTTTTATCACTAATGGACTTCTTGAAAAGCTTAGCATCTGAATATTTTGAGTCCTTGATTTTTTATAATTATCGATTGTATATTTAAAATTAGAACCCACTCGGCATTAGATTTCTGATTTTCATGTACTATGACATACATACATGTGAGTTTTGAATTTTTAATTTGATTTAAGTTTACGTATGTACGACTAAAATCAAACAAAGAAAACAAAGACCTTCTAGCTTTTATATCCGATATGCGGAAATTTTATATTTTATTTTAATATAAACTTCATGAAGAATTCTGAATAATTTTCCCGACTGTCGAGATTCCTCTTAAGAGAGCTGTCGTCTGTGGGCAACATTAAAATATTGGTCTCTCAGATCGCGATATCTGATGTAATTGATCGCCGAACAATGGACCGACCATTCCGATTCTTTGTGTTCTAAAAATACAAAATATTTGCATGCAATTACACAATATGTATGTTTAAATATGATAACTATACACATTTTCTTTTTTTCACGATGACGTTTATTTTAGTGGTCCTTGGAATTACTACAAATTACATGTTTATAAGTTTTATTTTTGTAATATAATCGGCTCAGAAATAATAATGAGCTGATGTCAATTACATCCATTGTTTTAAATAGCAAAATCGTAAATATTGTCTTTATGTGTATTGTACGATAAATGCATTGGATTAATTCTCTAAAACACTTATACTTTCGGCCAATCTTTTTGCCTCTATGACCCTGAAAAAAGTATTTTACAGAACTAAAATAGCTGAGAGTTTAACCGGTCGAGTGTATTTCACAAAAATGCAAAATCTACTATTAACCCCTGAGTAATCTTACCTCTTATCAAAGTTTGTTTGATAAGTGTGAAATAATAAATTTCTATACTGTAAATGGCGCAACGGTTTCTTAATTAAAACCGAAAACTTAATTTTCATTTTAAATTTTGCTACACAAACGATTAGTGATGGTCATAATACTATTACGACCCCTAATCGACGATCACTAATCGTTCGTTTAAAAAATATAATTTAGTAGTTATTAAAAATTACCTTAACCACTTGCCTTTTTACAATAGGAAAATAAATTTTAAGAGTTTGAAGGAAACCTTACATGCAACAAAACGTTGATTACTGTTATTTAACGTTATTGGCTTCAAATTTCGATATCTGATCCGTGCATTTAAATCGTTAACATTATACAGGTTTTCACTTTCACAAAGCAGTCAGTCGCCTACAAGCCAGCCCTATAATAAAGTAGTTAGTACCAAATGATAAGAATAAATTTAGAAAGTTTTTTGTAAAATGAAATAGCTAATAAATTAATTTTACTAGGCTAAAGCTTTACTGGTGTCCATAAAAGAGTAATATTTGACAGTTTTGCTAAAGTAAAACGCCTTTAAAGTCAAAAAAATGATAACACCTGATGCATAATGTATTTTAATTCTAATAACTATGCAAGAAGGGTAACGGAAAAGGTTCTGAATAATTCCGTCTACGCTATAAGGAAATGAAGCCGCCGGCTAAATTCTCAAATTGCTGATTGAGAGAGTGCGCCGCTGACGCTGAGATAAAATTAATTGCACGTCTAGTAATAATGGATGCGGATATCGCAAAACGAACTTCTTAAAAAGATTAAAGTTTGACTTAACACTCTTCAAATTATTGTATTAAAACTTTTAGTTACTCATTCCTGATAAAGCTTAACGGACAATTTCACCTTAAACATTTATAGTAAACTCCTTAAATTACTGCAGTTTTATTTTATTATTTTATACATTTTCTAATGTAAGCCTTCTTTTATATAAAAACATCCTTTTATCCATAACAACTCTTTCCTCTTTGCTTTAATCACTTCCGTTCTTACCTTGAATTATTTAACACAATTTTTTTGTGCATCGTAAGTAGTTTATAAATTTCCTTTCCACTTCAACTTATCAAGCAAAGAGTAGATTTGCTCTATAAGCTATAAGCATATGTTTATTCACAAATTCGTTGTAAATTTAGCTGGTTATTTACACTCATAACTAAATTAAAAATGACATTTTTTACCTGAACCTATGCAAATAGTGCTAAACGTTTTTGTATTGAATATATAATAATACTTTTAAAATGTAATAAATTTACTAATTTACGGATTTTTCGCGTTACTTAAATATATTTATTCCCGACGTTTCGGATTCTTTTTAGCATCCATGATCACGGGCAGACTAAGTTGGCATATGTAATATATGAATATAGGTATTTATATGTATATAGGTTAGTGGGTTAGTAGTTAGTGTTAGTCTGCCCGTGCCATCCACGCACTCGTGCGGAACAGACTACGTGGCGGCGGATCGCGGAAAGAAGAGGTGTGAAGATATTATGTTACCTATCCGCTAAGGCTTTGGTAAGCGATAATCTAAAATGAGTATGTAATTGATAACCAACCAAAATTATATTAAAAAAGTTAACGCAGAAGCTGAAATAGTTTTAAATTAAAAGTGAGAAAAAAAACTATTTTTATTTCTCTTCTTTAATTTACGCTATTATTTACCTTTTATGCTATTCGTAGATACATACATGCTACATACATACATACTTTTAATAGATTTAAAAATATATAAACTCATTCAATATATATATACATTAAACGTGAAACATACGTAAAAAGTGTATTTAATAAAGTTTCTTACGTTACTGCATTGAACAGATAAACATTAGAGAGAACATTCATCTGTTACTACGTCGAACCACACCGTCTATTAATATTATAAAACGCACCAAAATAACATAACTAAAAGCAACCGAAACAGCTTGCTAACAATAAACATATAATATAACGTATCGTTATTTACAACGTATTAACTTTTCCTTCCATATATTCTTCATTCCTTATATATTTACATATATATATATATTAGCACATTATTATGTAAAGTTGCAATATGTTAACTATTTTGTGAATCTTTTTATTGTGTATGGTTTTTGTAACTTACGTAATTAAATGTTTATTTTGTATATTATTTTTTAATAGGAGGAAGTAAGTTTTGTTTGTAAGTGTTTTCAGATATTTAAATGGTGAAAAAAATAACTGTTGAGATAAAAATTATTATAGAATTTTCAGTTTTATTTTGTAATGTGAACGAAAATGCTATTAGACATAAAGGTGTCAAATTACCACATGTCAGGGCAGTGGCTGGACTTCTGTTGCCTTATGATATTTCATTTGTAATGGACATTGCGTATCAGTTATAATTAATAGAACGTATTGATTTTCTCGCATATTTCACAAAAAAGAAAGCAAATTTAACGGCATAATGTCCTAAAAAGATTTTTGCTTTACATTTCTCTTTTTTTGTTTTCTTTTTGAATTACGAAGATTTTCTTGTTTACATAAAATGGTACTCCCATGTTTGTTTTGTTATATTTTTGTAGCAAAACAGTCTGTTCGATTTAAAAGTACCATATCTAACTAGGTTGTATGTTAAGACGTTCGTCAGAGTTAAAGATCGAGTTCAGTATATATTTTATTAAAAAAATAATTAAGCTGAAAACATAATACAAGTACAGTTACAGTACAATTGTCGAAATGTTCAATACTATAAATTTATTTCCCATAATAGTTAAGAAATTAAGTGTGAGAAGGTTATATGACTTCTCTCTAACCATTTAAAGTAGTTAAAAATAAAAAGATTGATTTTTGTCCGTTGAGTCCGACACTAATCGCTTTATAATGACTCTTCTGTACTTTTTGTGTAAAGAACAAAAAAGTTCTTTAAAGATAGCTTGTCATGTTTAAAAAGGCCTTAAATACTGATATATATATATATATATATATTAAAGTTTTTTAACTACGAAATATTTGGTAGACTAGGTATATATGAGCTGATCAAGCGTCTGAAAAGAAAGATGGGCATGCATATTTGTTTCCAGATTTCGCAACAATCTTCAGTGGTCGTTACGGCATGACAGTGCTTTCCAACATAGTTGCACACAACACAATAAATTACACCTTACTTTTTACCATGCCCAAAATTTAGGATCACAAGAATACAAATAAAAGACTAGAAATAAAAAGTATTCAAACATTTATTTGCATATTAAAATGTGGAAAAATACGTTTTAGACTACAAATAATTGTATAGTCTGCTTGTAATTTTAGAAGCTTCACGAAATAAATAGCAATTCGCAAATTATATACATCGTAAATTTCCTATTAGCTAGCTGTTTTAGTTGCTATGGTTTGGTTATTTTGGTGCTCGTGTTTCATAATTTTTACAAACGGCGCGTTTTAGGTACTAACAGATGAATTTAATAAGAAATATGATTTAACATTTGTGAAAAAAATTAACGACCGTATAGTTTCTTTTCGTTTTTTGCAGAAAAGTTCATATCCTGGTCCATATCCGAACCGGTGGTCTAAATTAAGTAAAATAATGAATTTTAATTTTAATATTCATCTCTCGTCTCCTCAAAGTGGCTTCGTTTTCAATATGTTTTGATATTTTAATAAAGTTATGACTTAAAATACCTATTATATATCAAAAATATCAATGTTAGACTTTTGATTTTAATCAATTTTGAAATGCTAAGATACAAATGTAAACCATAAAAAAATACAAAGAATAATTACAAATTTGCTGATTTTACCCCAACATTAAATCCACTAAAAGCTAGAAGCGCAATTAAATTCCTTCCCATTGTAAAATATCAGATAGAAGCTTGCGGAGTTGCCCGAATGCGGATTTGTCTCGCTGTTAACAACCTGGATTGCGGTATCGTAAAACAATGTGTTTCAGTTCACTGCACCTGACTCAATTCGAACCAAATCAGTTTACTGTAAAACAAGAGAGGAACTTTATAACATCTGTTTCACTTTGCATATTGAATTTTGAGTTGTAAAATTTTATTGATTATTGCGACATAATATCATGGGAAAGCAAAAATTAAATTTTCAGTGTAAATACCGTTTTAATATTGCATTCTGCTGTTGAAAACTTGAATCGACCTATATACATTACAAGACTTTAATAGAATTTAAGAGTAATTAAGCTTTTAGTTTGCTATACCAATTAAACACTGTATTTGTAAATAATACTTTTTTAAATGAAATGTCTGTGTGACCATTTTTAGCTAAACTTATAAACATTCATCTTAAATAATCTAAACACATATTTGATTGCCAGAGGCAAGACTTTTGCTGTCAAAGCTGGTCCACAAAACCAAAAATATTGTAAAAAATTGGTCCTTACTACGATTTGACCTCAAACGTATCGCTTGTATTTTTTACCTTTATTTAATCCGTTTTGTCTATTTATCATGGGAATTGGGTACTAATCGAGTAGTAGGCATTTACTCTATACGACCCAACAGATAACAGGCTTCTGAGAATGTAATGTCAATTTTTGACTACATATTTAGGCGCCTTTTAATTACTTTTATTACCAACTCTCTATTAAGCTATTTAAGCAACAAAAAGTTTATAATTATTTTTAAATTTGTGTGATTAGAAGCGATTAAGCTACAACCTGTATAAATTAACCATTTCTATATTTATGTATGTATAAATAAATACGTAGTTATATTTATTTGGGTTATTTAACTGATATATTTCTATCAAGGTTTTGTAATTAAAGTTTTTTCTATGAATAAAAATATATTCAATTTGAGCTCATGTTTTTTACGTATTGTATCTCGTTTTCCCAGCCTTGGTAGACCGATTCCAATTTTTCTTTTTCTTTTAAATGCTATGCCTGACGGGGGGTCTCATTATTAACAAAAGATTCATTTAGGATTGTTTTAATGTTATATACTAATAAATTGAAAAAAAAATGAACTTAAAAAATTTCCTAAACCCTAGATGAAAAGTTAAAAAATGTTTTATTTAATTTTATCCAATAAACTATTTTCATAATAGTATTTTCAGTCATAAATATTAAAAAAAAATTATAAAAGCTTTTTCTTTTATTTAATTCCGAATTGTAACCCACGAAACATTTGCCATTAGCTGCAGCTCGTCATTTGTCAAGGAAAACCGAGGAAGAATATTTCCTTATGGATCAGAGAGGAATAACATAACAATTTGCACGTAAATAGGCTCAATTTTAAACTTTTGATTGAATTGTCTGTATTTTATTTATTACAGGTTATAGACTTTCTTATATGCAAAGATATCTTCAGTATCATCATTATGATCAGCCTGTATTAGTCCTTTTCTGGACATAGACCTCCCCTAATGTACGCCTGGTCCTTTTTTGGACATTATCCCACCACATCGGTCCAATGCAGGTAGGTGGGTGGACCCACTTTTTAAATGCCCATCCGACGCATGGTCCGTCCAACGGTCCAAAACCTCCTAATGTAGATAGGGAGGCCTATATCCAGCAGTCGGCTTACAAAAGCTGATGATGATAAATATCAAATGTACTAAGAGAGAATTTGCACGGGTATAAGCGTACATTATTTTGTTAGTATCTTACAGCTACTAATTCTTCCAAATGTGTTCGGTTCAGTACATGGATTGAGTCCCTACACTGTACGGGTTAATATTTATACAGTATATCCTATCTAGAAGTTTCGAAATAGTTATGGGGCTGGTTTATAAGCCAATCAGTACCATAACAATAACTTCTTCGATAAAGAATGACTGACATCAGACTTACACGATTTAAGAGGATGAAGTGCATGCAAATAGCAGATTAGATATCGATATATGAACGGATATACGGGAAGCCAGAAGATGTTCTATACTCATTATCATTTATAACATTAGCAAAACATAATAAAAATTATAGACAACTGTAATATTACAAATTAACAAGTGTGAAAACACTACCGTATTCAGATTACCATAGCCTTCTAATTATTAAGAAAAGAGGCGTAACTTGTTATGTCTCAGGTTGGCGAGCGAATATGAGGCGCCTTACGATTAATTTCTAATGAGCAGTGTTAAGGAAGCAATTTATTCAGCAATTATCATGGTCTCTTAATCTCTTGGTTATTATTGCACACAAAAGCTAAGCGAAAAAAGCTTAGATTGCAGGGCATATTTTTCAAAGTTCTTAAAGTATACACAATCATAAAGTTTACATCATAAATAATAAACTACTATTTAACATACTTACGTTTACGGTTTGATAATCAGAAGCAAGAAAAGAATCATTATAAATCGATCAATATTAAACTCGGCGGAAAGGAAAACTGTTTTTCATTCGAGTTCCATTAGGGAGAGGGCATAATCCCTGTAAAGCGCAGTAGCCCTCTTACCCTTAAGTTTGTGTCGCCTTTAAGAAGTACTTCGATGAGGATTTCTTTAGATTTTATCGTTTTAAATATTCAAATGTGTTAACAGAATTCCTATGCATAGTCGAATATTTAAATTATAATTTACATATTTTACGTACAAATTTTTTATTTAATATTTAACATTTACTGGCGCATAATATAATTCGTGACAGTTTTAATTAACTTATGGTGAAAGGATATTTGAACATATTTTATTTTATTTTAGTCTTCTCATAAAAATTTCCAAGGAATTTATGTAAAACTATAAACTTGGTAAAATGTCTGGAAGAATAAATCTTTAACCAGTGTAATTTACATTGTGAATTATAATATGCATTAAAAAATGTAAAAAATATAAATAATAAATTCATTTTATAAATACATAGAACTGCCTCCGTAGCCTAGTGGGTTCGAATCCTGCGGGGACTCAACAAATTTTCATTGTTGTTTCCTAGTTAGTTAGGGCAATTTGGGCCGATCACTCAATTGCCTGAAAAGAAAGGTCCACCCACCAACCCGCATTGGACCAGCGTGGTGGGATACGGTCCATAACCACCTAATGAATAGGGGTGTGTTAAGGGAGGCCTATGTCCAGCAGTGGACTATTACAGGCTGATGATGTATGATGTATGATATATGAATACATAGAATTTTCTTCTTCAATAATAGCTATAGAAACAAAGATTAAGTCTATGGATTATTTCATCGTATTAATATCAACGTCTTGAGAAATTTGAATTTATTAATAATAATATTAAATGTACAACAAAACTTCTTAAATAAACAACCGTCGTTTATGATTCAAAGATTTTATTTAGTCCGTCACTGAAGCGACCACAGATCGAAGGGAAACAGTAGCGCATAACAATTTGCCTGAGCTGTTTCCTATTGCGTATAGAGCTGGAAATTCTTATTGATTCACTCGATGCGGCAAAGCATTGTTTGTTTTGTGGAGCAATAGTATTGTTTAATAGCAATATCTCAGAATTGATCTCGCTATATCTAAAATACTGACCGTTACATTTTGTTTACATTGTTGTAATTTAAAGAACAATTTGTGATCCTCTTCCAATCTTCTAACATGAATCATAGGAACTGCGGCAAAAGTTTATAACTGTCATTGAGAGAACAGCTACCAAGATGACATCTGTTTAATAATTCATCAGATACACGGAGATTCAATGTCTTCGTAGACAAAATAACCTTTTTGCTCTTTTAAATTTTCCTACAACACGACACGACAACCTTTGTTTTTAATTTCTATTAACGAAAGATAATTAAGAGAAAATAAATAAAGATTAAAAAAGAAAATAAATAAAGAGTTTAAATTATAGCTGTCGTATTTTTAATAAGTATTATCATTATACTTTTAATCCCAGTTTTAACAAAAATAATTACAGCAATATAAGCTGGGATTCTTAAATTGTAATAGGAATTTTAAAAAATGTCACTAATTTTGGCAAATGTATACTAATTAAAAAATATTTCATTCCAACATTTATGAACGAGTATAAATATAATAAACTAATAAATGCGATGCCAGTATTAATAACTGCATATGTATAAGTAATAAACTAATGCCAGATCTTAAAGCAATTAAAAGCATTTTTACCCAAAATGTTAAATAATTCCAGATGATATAAATATTTATGTTAGTCTAGATATATGTATATGAAACAAATAAAACACACTGCGATTAAAAGCTAAGTAATCGTTGTTTTATTGATATATATGAAATGTGTGTGTGTGTATTGTAAAAGGGTAAATGTTGGCAATAAGCTTTGATTAATATATATAATAGCTGGTAATAATAGCAGTAGCAAGTACGAATATCAAAAACATTCCCCGTACCGGGCACACGTAAGGAGCCTCCGCGTGACGTACCGATAGACCCCTTACGTACGACGCACCTTAGGCAGCAGACTGCAAGTCTTAACAGACTGGAAATACTTTAACCACGTTGACAAGAAAAAATGTCTTGTCATGGCCAAGTCTACCCCGTGACCACGGCCGCTGGATAGTGTTCGAAACGTCAGGAATTTAATTATGTAAAATAAACGCGATAAAATAGTAAAAAGTCCTTTTATTCAATAATTAGAGGAAAATCAAAAACATTTATCTTATAAATAGGACGATTTCTTAATAGAAAGCGATACGCCATTCCCCTACAAAATAATGCATAAGAGTCAACAAGTCCACTGAAATCGAGGGAGAATTATCTTCCGAATCGAAATACAGTAGTGTATCCAATCTACCATCTAGTTAGTAATCCTTAATCAATAAGTAATTTTTAATTATTTTCAAGTTAAATTAAAAATATTTATATTCAAAACACAAGTTAAAATAATTTGACTATTCAGTAACTATCTATTTCTAATTGCTTCTGACATCTGATATTTTATATGTAGTTCTAATTTACCATCATAAATTACTTTGAAAAAAAACAATCACCAAATAAATGTGAAGGCTTTTATAGACCATTCTTGAACATTATCAGAACAAAACCTTTCTTTGCCTTTGACAGTCAAATTTGAAAACCGTTAGCGCGCTCTTAACAATACGAGGTAATAAATATTACATTTGACCATAAAAGTGAAAGCTTGTTTTACAAAGGTTCTGCAGAATAATTTATTTTTATTTACATAGAACGATTTTGACATTTAATATTAAAATGGTACAAAAATATTATAAATGTCTATTTGATATTAAGCACTAAGTATTGTAGAATAACATTATGGAACTTTTTTTATGGAGTCTATTAATAAAAAATGTTAATAATTTTTATGACGCAAAAATTAAGGGACAGAAAACCTTAAATGTAAGACAATAAACGAGGATAGCAATTATTTTGCATGTTGTTATCTTCTCTAATATATAGAATTCTCGTGTCACATGATACATCCTATACTCCACTGAAACAACTTGAACGATTCTTGTGAAATTTTTAATTAGTCTCATATTCTCCTACTATCTATAAATAAATAATTTATTAACAATAATGTATGAACGTCCTATTCGTCACATCGCTAAAAATAAATTATAATATTGTATGAATATAAAATAGACAAGGATAACTAAAAATAAAAGCACAAGGAGTTATAAAATACTTCATCGGCTAACTTGTCAGGAGACTTGTGACACTTATTTAATCTATATGACCACTTTTCGACATACCAGAACCACGAATAGTCATTATCATTCAAGTAAAATGTCTATATAATAAACTTACAAATTCTGTAAAAGTGATTCAAAACTATATATAAGCTTTACTATAATTGTCATATGTTACGTATTTGCCATAATAGTATAGTTATTCGCACATGGTTATTCCTGGTTACTCCCGTTTAGAGTAACAAAAGGCATTCGTTAGCAGCTCCGGTTCCGGGGCGAGGTCAGTGCATGAAACTGAGTGAAATCTGTTTGTATATATAAATTAAAATGGTGTCGGTTTGTTACATGAAAATAACCGTTTTTAAATAATAACATTCTGATCTACAACCGATACAACCAATAAAAAACAACTGACGGTTCGTTCTAGGAAACTTTAGAATGACAGGTCCGATTTTGACGGGAGTTTCACTGGAAGACAGCTGATGTCACTGGGAGTAACTTAGGTACCTAATACTTTATTTTACAAAAAAAAATACAGTTTTTTTTAATACTTCCCACCGCGAGGACGAAGTCGCGCGCAACAGCTAGTGTTTAATATTTGTGCTAACACTTTGAAAATACGGCCGTAGAGCTTTTAACCTAATCTCATTTCATATGCTGCACGCAACGTACCTAAGATGTTTTATATTTACTGAATGCGTTTATATTTTAAGTACACTTACGGTAAACAAACATTTAGGTCACCCTTAGAAAAAAATTCTAACATACATTATATATATTTTAAAAGTTAAACTAGTTATAAGAAATGGAGTATAATATATTAAATATACTTTACTACAGAAACTGCTCTGCAATATCTTAATACATTGGACATAAGATTTCACATACAGTCCCTATACTTTACGTGATAATTAACATTATAATTTTAATAGATATATATATAATATATATATATATATATATATATATATATAATATACACATTTCTTATAACTAGTTTTACTTTTAAAATATAAATAATATGTGTTAGAATTTTTTTCTAAGGGTGACCTAAAATGTTTGTTTATATGATATATATAAATTTTACTTACTTTTTGTAAATTGAGGTTGTATTACTCTAAAACAGGTGGTAAGCATTTTAAAATTACTTCAATGCTATTTAATGTTCTGTAATAGTTTATTTACTGTACCATTACTATCTATTGACTCTGACGTATGCGTAGATAATAAACAGAAACTTACATACATAAAAATTCTGTTATAATTTTAGTAATCATCTTTTCTATTGATGGAGGTATCTTCAAACGTATAAGCAAAAAAAGTGAATTTTATATTTATTTATCCACAATTCAATTTAACAATTTATCATGGCTAAGAGTATTTTCGAAATAGAAACTATTTTTTCGAAAAGCATGATTACCACTTCTTGAAGAGGGATGATGTATTATTGTCAAAGTCATGGAGCTTTAACGCACTTAGCCGATTTTCCAAAACGTATTTGGAACTTTTGGAGGACGCAATCGTAGTTGTAAACGCGCAAAGTTTCAAATTCAAACTATTCGTGTTTGACGTGTTATTCGTTATAAACAGCAGCTAAAGACGTCATTTCATTAAGTAGCAGTTAAAAGAAAAAACAGTAAATACGCTTTTCTTGATAATCCAACTAAAAATAGAAAATAAAAATCATTAGATTTCAGTTAAAAATGAGTAAATAAAAATATTTTGTTACAAAAACGGTGGAATTTTTTTCTAATATGGAATTGTCATTAAAAAGTTCGCCAAATTTCGAGGTAATCTGACATTCTGAAGGGGGTCAAAATCATATTCAAATATTTCGTTATATACTAACATACTTTATATACATATGTATGAAGCTAATAAAAGCGTATTAAAATCAATAGATTTATCTTAAACATGACTAGATTTCCTAAGATCAAATCCTTAAATAAATTCTCATCATCATCTTCATCATCATCAGCCTTTGATAGTCCACTGCACTATGCATGGGCTTCCTCTAATACACCCTTTCCATTGGGGGTTTGGACCGTAATCCACCACGCTGGTCCAATGCGGGTTGGTGGGTGGACCGACTTTACATGCCCATCCGACGCATGGATCATCTTACTTTTCAGACAACCGGTGATCGGCCCAATGTCTAACACTAATGGAAACAACAATGAAATTTGTTGTGTCCCGCAGGATTTGAACCCACGACCTCCGGTTTCTAAAGCACACGTCCATACCACTAGCTACGGAGGCAATAAAGGCGTAAATTCTGTAATAAGGTAATTTATTGATATGATTTCCAGGATGTTTCTTATAGTTGTAAAATATTGGAATTAGCTTATTTTTTATTTTTAAGAGAAGATTTATAATAGCTTTCCTAAAGTTAAAAGCTGAATAAATATATACCTTAATCCATTTTCTTTTTATATGCTTAGTTTTTTCTTATAGCCGTTGTTTAGTTAGCAGCTTTAAATTTAGATCCATATGTAATAAAGTTTAACTTGATGTACAACAGTACACGTATATTAAGATATAATAGATGAAATCGACTTTGTAATGCTTTTAAACTGTGATAGTTGATGCTCGGCTTCTGCCAGATTAGTGTTATGGATTTGTGCGGCGTAATGATCCCTGAAACGATATGCCTATCAGATTTGGCAGCAGAACCGAAATTGAAATTATTCCTAACGTAATGACTTCGGCTTATGGATATGCTACACATTGTTTCAAAGTATTTTACTAAATAATCATCAACGGTTTGTTTACTTTTTTTCACTTTTTCAAAAAAATATACTTTAATGATATACAATATTAAACACTATTATTAAGAAATATAATATAAAAAATATTGCATCTAATTTTGTTTCAAAATCGTATACACTTAAAATAAAAACCTAATTATAGCTCTGAGTAATTATGAACACATGTGCAATGATTTCGAGGTAATGTTTACGACATGTATTGTGCTGTCAATTGTTCAGTTAAAAGTTGTGTTGTGTATTTATACATCAAATCTATTTTCGGTACTTCATACATATTAAGAAAGATGGATATTTAATAAAAATAAAAACAGAAGTAAAGAAAGAGCCTAGGTAACAGTTTTTTTTAAAGTAAGCCGCTTTATTATACGCTTTATCAATTAAAATTTCTATTCTGCTATTATATAAATATTATATTTTTCAATACTTGGTCTCAAATTTTTGAAGCTAATTAACTAAACCAAACCACTTTTGCAACTAATTGTAAAAATATTCAATCTTCTTAATACGTTTGACGGTAACTTTTCAACAGCCGTGTTTTGTTATCGTAGCTTATTATATCAGTAGAGGCGCCATCCATGCAATCCATCACAATTCAACCATTTTAGTCAAATTCAATGTTTGAGTTCGGCCCCGCAAATTAATATTGATGACTTTTCTTCATAAACTGTTGAAATAATTTTATTTTTTCAAGCAAACTTATAAAATATTAGGTTACAAAAACATAATTTATCGGTGTGGCATTTATAAAATATGTTTTTCATAAAGTGTAAAATAAAATCATGAATTATTTACGTATCTTTTTATTATATAAAAGCATTTGAAACATCTTTTAAATTCATTTAGCTTTAATTGTATAATGTACACTGCTGATCAAAAACTTAAATGAAAGAAATGTAATTGTCTAAACTAACCTATGTATTGAAATCACTACTTAAATTGTTAAAATAAGATCGTGGAATCAAATAAACGTTAGCAATTTTAAAATTTTGTGTAGAATTTTCAATCATATCCATAGAAAATCGTTAAAAAAAAACCTTTAGATTTATAGATCTGTCAGTGATTATTCAAATAAACGTAAACGATGTTATGTTTGTACTTCCTTGATCGTTATTGTATTTTGTAAGGCGACAAAAACAATTCGAGGTGATGTTACGGATTTAGGTAAGCATTTCCGGTGGCAGGTGCATTTAGACAACGACGAATATGAAATGAAACTTAACGCCTTTTTATGAACCTTATAAATATGAAAAAAAAACCATAAATATGACTTTAAAAAATTTATATTTCTATTTACCTAATAAAACTCAAAATGAGAAAGAAACTGAAAAATAAGCATATGTGACTATTAACTATTCTCCTTCCCGCTAATATTATAAATGCGAAAATGTGTAAGAATTACGTACCAACGTATGTACTATGTACATTCGTGGGCGTACATACCATAAGGGTGGGAATATTTAATTCTTTGATAACAGATGCTATCTCAGAGCAGGGGATTTCCTTAGGCAGTCCTTTGACCACTGTCCTAAGTACGCGCTCGTCCGGGAGCAGACGATTGGTGCTCCTTTTCCCTAAGGAAAGAAGTCACCTTTCGAAACTTGTCGGATGCGGCTAGCTGCAATTTGATCCCCCGATGGGTATCAGAGGCCTCAAATTTTATATTGTTTGACATGGCCGAGCGAATTTCGACCCACTTTTCTTTTTCGCGAAGGTAAATTGGCGGGGGGCGTTTCCTTACGGGGAGCCATGCCTAGAATAGGCGGGATGAATCGATGGGATGGGTTTTGCCGACTGGGAGGTCGACGGTTTGGAGGCCTGCTAGGGGCAGGTGGTGGGAACGTCGGACTTTGCAGCCTTGCCGGGAAGGACTCTTGCGCTCCACATAGGTTGCGTCACCCACTGGAAACGGTGAGTCCCGACGATTGCTGAGCGTGTAAATCCTACCCGCCCTGCCAGGCACGACAGGGAATTGTGTCGTGGCTGGTCGTGTAAAAGAAAAAAAAATATTAAAACGTTCAAGCGGCCTAGTGTAGTTGTAAAAACAACTAGTTCAGCCGAGAAACAAGATAATAAACCTAAGAAACAAGAAGGCTTCAACAAGCGACTAGCAACACAATTGTGTTAGGCAAACGAGTTGCATAACACAGCCGTGCAGAAGCTGACCGCTTGAGGGTAGCGCAATAAATCGCAACCGCGCTGACGTCAGCGGCGCGACAAATGGTTTTATGAGCGTAGGTAACGGAAGCGGACAATGGATACCGCGCTGCTAGCTGAGGAGACTGCGGCGAACACGTGCGGACGGGTCCACTGTTCTTCTAACAGTTATATGTTTTTTGCAATATAAGCATCTCATTTTAAATCTCTGATAACTTTTAAGGTAGGTATACATTTCTTCAAAATTTTGACATTTTGACATCACAGGTTTTATGTCCATATAATGAAGAATTTATTCAATGCAATAACTATTTTGTGAAATTAAACTTTATTATCTTAAATAGGCTTTAAATGTGCCTGACTGCAATTTTTAAAAACATTAACATTAAAATGATTATTGAGCGTTATTCTTAAAACAGATATATGCTGTCAGTGACTTTATTGTGGACCAATTGAAGTAAGACAATTATGTAAACATACTTTTTGTCTATCTTTTACGGTTTTGGCAGCGTTCGTAATTTAGTCGCACGAGGTTGTGATTTTCGGTGCCGTAATTTTTTTATTTCTCAAATATCTAATAAACTACTTATTTTTTCTAAAATAGGACCAAGAGGAAGCTAATATCGATCATTTTTAAAAATTAACAAAATTGGATCGCTATGACTGGAGCAACGGGTTAACATATATAAAACACTTATATATATAAAAAACATACGCTTCGAATTGGGTACCTCCTTCTTTCCTCCTTCTTTTGGGAAGTCGGTGAAACATATTAAAAAGCATCATCATGTTGGTAAACATAATCGGCCATTTATGCGTTTCTCGGGCACCACAAAAACATTGTAGGCCTTTAAAAATATAATATTGAATAATAACTGCCACAACCATGAGGGTGAAACCGCGGGGCAAATATAGTCAGAAATAATTATATAAATAATAATGGTGGCCCTAATAGCAGATTTTATGGAACGAAGACGCAAGATTTTGCAATTCAAATTTAGTTGCACAACGTATGGCAACACCTGAGAACGGAATGGAATTCTGAATTTGGCTTCGGGTAAAGTTTAAATAACAAAGATTTATCTAACTAAATGCAACTAGACGAATTTACTAAAATAATATTTATTATATTTCCTATTTAAGTAACTCTGAAAAATATTTTCTTTCTTTAAAACAATTAAATATTTAGAAAAAAGTAAACGACATCAGTCGCATAAAATTTAGTTATTGCTGTGTACTTGACTATCAGTGAAGGAATAGGCTAATAGGTCGATATGAAAACAATTCTTTTGAACCTTTAAACTATTTAAAGAAGAAGAGAAGAAGAGTGTACATTATTTAGCTTTATCAGATATATGTCTAGCAAGATAAGCGGTTTGCACACAACCCATTAAGATATAGTCTAAGGGCTTATTTCAGGTTTACAATTTACTGTGGATTATTTATTTCTGTTTTTACTAGCTACAATAATTATATGCAAAACCGAAGAGGTAAATCAATATTTGTATTTTGGTGCAATATATTTTTAGAAATTTGCTTACCACTGTTTTCAGAATGAATGTAGTAACACTCGTATTATACGTAAGGCTTGTGTCACAGCCAAGTCTATAATCATATTTACCACTTTGTATTGCTCGTTTTTGGCTCTGGATGTAATAACGTGTTGTTCTGTACAAGTTTGGCTCAGCTTTGGTCGGTTACGATTCATTAATTTTTATTAGTACTTATTCGAAATAAAACAAGTTTGTATAGCATTGACGAATCGCGTTTAAAATTTACTATTTTAGTGAGTCGCCGTCTCTCTGAATGATGACAGATAACCATTTCTATTTACAACATTGTAAAACTAAATAATACTCGTCCTTATTTAGACTCTGGCCGTGTGGCTGCGGCATAGAATTCAGCTTCCCCATTTCCTCCTGCGGGTGTCGTAAGAGGGGGCTAAGGGAAAAGTCACTCACAATACCATACTATGGCGGCCGACAGATGGCGGGATAACCATCTCTACCTTTAGATCCCAAAATGCCAAAACCCTCAACGGGCAGCAGCGTTCGAGGTGTAAAGGATCTGCAGGGACTGCGGTTGCCAACCCGCACGCCAAGCGTGGCAACTATGGCAAAATTAAGGATGACAATGTCGTGCGGCCACCAGTACCCGGCGGCCCCACTATTCCTGGCTACGGTAGTGGCATTGTTAACGGTGGGACAGGGGGTGCTAAGTATCCCCGTGGGATTCGGCTACCACCAACGACGACTGGACCTGGCAACTTTCAACGCACGGACATTGAGGACCGACGAGAAGATGATGGAGCTGGAAGAAGAGGTAAACAGGCTGCGTTGGGATATCATCGGATTATCTGAAGTCCGAAAAGAGGGGGAGGACGCGATAATCCTTGAATCCGCAACCTCTTATACCACCGGGAGGGTGACCAACTATCCCAAGGCGGTGTCGGATTTATCGTCCGCCAGTCTCTCATTAACAACATTGTTAAAATCAAAAGTGTGTCGTCAAGGGTCGCATTCCTTATTCTCTGAATATCCAAACAGTATTCGTTGAAGGTCATACAGGTGCACCGACATCGACACACTCAGAAGAGGAGGTCGAGGAAATGTATTAGGATATTTCACGCGCCATATATTTCTCCAAAACTCAATACATGGTGTTGATGGGTGACTTTAACGCAAAACTAGGGAAAAGGAAAGACGATGAGCTGAGAGATGAGCTTGAGAGAGCGACCAAGGGGCAACAGCTGGCTGACTTTATAGAGAGGGAAGGACTATATATGATGAACTCCTTCCTTAAAAAGCAGCCCCACAGAAAGTGGACCTGGATAAGCCCCGATGGTTCCGTAAAAAACGAGATTGACTTTATATATTTTTGGTGACGACCAAACGCCAAATATTCAATGATGTCTCTGTGATTATAAGGTTTAAAACCGGCAGCGATCACCGACTAGTAAGGGGCACATTGAATCTTAACGCTAGGCTGGAAAGATCTCGTCTGATAAAGTTCACGCTTCGTCTGTCTCGAGCCCATATTCAAAATGCCGATGGTTTTCAGCTCGAACTAAGCAATCGCTTCCAAATCCTAGACAAGTGCAACACTGTGGACGATATTAACACTGAGCTCGTGGAAACTGTTCATGGGGAGAGTTCTAGGTTTTATAAAACACACCGCAAAACTGGAACCCAAAAACTCTCCGATGCCACTCTTAAACTTCTGGGTACAAGATGGCAGATCTTCTTCTGATAAGCCAGATTACAGGCAGCTTAATAGGAAGATCTCCAAATATATGCGGCGGGACTTGCGTAACTTTAATACATCTCGTATTCAAGAAGCAATAGAACGAAACCAAGGTTTTAAAGTCCTCGCCAGGGATCTGTCTATCAAGCAAAGTCAGTTGACTAAGTTGAAGACCGATAATGGGGCCGTCATCTCCAGTAGGCCGGAGGTTTTGAGTGAGATTGAGAGGTTCTATGGACAGTTGTACACATCGTCGTCTAGGCCGCTTATTGAAGCGACTGACGACCTAAGAGTAAAGGTCACCCGGCACAACTCCGAAGATATCCAATTTAAGAACGGCAAAGCACCTGGTGAGGACGGAATTACAGCAGAGTTTCTGAAAGCGGGTGGATAAGCGGTGCTTGTAGTCCTTCAGAGGCTCTTTAATTTTGTCCTACAGGCTCGTATTACGCCAGAAGCGTAGAGCAGAAGCTTAGTGGTGCTGTTTTCAAGAAAGGCGATAAGAGCCTCTTGAAAAACTATAGACCGATTTCCCTTCTGAGCCGCGTCGATGTTCTGTTCTCGAGCGTCATCTTGAATCGTCTCGCTTCCAGACTAGACGACTTCCAGCCACCCGAACAAGCTGGATTCCGAAAAGGCTTTAGTACCATAGACCACATATTTACGCTGCGGCAGATTATACAGAAGACTGATAATTTGCCTATATGCTTGGCGTTTGTGGACTATGAGAAAGCCTTTGAGTCGGTCGAAATTTGGGCTGTGCTGCAGGCCCTTCAGCGTTCCCAAATTGACAGTCGGTATTTCGAGGTGCTGAGGTGTTTGTACAGTAAAGCAACGATGTCCGTCCAACTACAATCCAGTAGTACGAAGCCTATCCAATTGCAGAAGGGTTTAAGACAGGGTGATGTTAAATCCCCGAAACTCTTTACCGCTGCATTGGAAGACGCATCCAACCTTTTGGATTGGAAAGGACAAGGTATAAACATCGATGGCGAGTGCATCACCCACCTAAGATTTGCCGACGGCCTAGTCATAATGGCTGAGTCGCTGGAAGCCTCAATGCTATGCTCAATGACCTCAACAGTGTTTCCCAACACATGGGCCTTAGGATGAACATGGACATGGCGAAAGTCATATCTAACGCTCATGTCATGCCTGCGGCGGTGGTTGTTGGGGGCGCTGTGCTCGAAGTTGTTGACCAATATATTTACCTGGGACAAGTGGTCCGGTTAGGTAAATCCAACTTCGACAAAGAGGTCAATGGACAAATCCACCTCGGATGGGCAACTTTCGGAAAGTTTAGACGTATCCTCTTGTCCGATATCCCTCAATGTCTAAAAACTAAGGTCTTCAACTAGTGCGTGTTGCCAGTGATGACCTACGGAACTGAGACATGATCCTTCACTGCTGGCCGTATGAGGAAGCTCCAAGTCACTCAGCGAGCTATGCTCGGAATTTCTCTGCGTGATAGAGTGCGTAATACAGACATCCGCAGCAGAACGATGGTGACCGACATAGCTCACAACGTTAGCAAGCTAAAGTGGCAATGGGCTGGCCATTTTGCTCGTAGAGCCGATAACCGATGGGGAAAAAAGGTTCTCGAGTGGCAGCCTCGTACTGGCCATCTCAGTGTGGGACGACCCCCCACAAGATGAAGTGACGACCTGTGCAAGTGTGCGGGAAGTCGGTGGAGGCAGGTGGCGCAGGATCGTACTTCTTGGCAGCTGATGCGGGAGGCCTTTGTCCAGCAGTGGACTTTCGTAGGCTGATATGATGATGATGATAATGATGATTTAGAGTCTATCATAAAAATTAATTTGGTTTTATGCCTGCATCCGTATAAACTGTAGGAGGAGCACAAACAAAACGCTCAAAAAGAATCACATCGAACAAAGCAACCCAACTATTTTATAATTTAATATAATGATTAACCTATTAAACATTAAATCTTTGCTAAAAAACATCGATTCTTGTCAACAATAGCATTGAACGAAGACGCCATATGGATTGAAAATCTTCTGAATGTTAAATGATAACATTGCCTGGTAAAGGTCAGAGCAAAGACTCTTGATCCTACTGATCAATACTTCATAAATTTCGATGCACTGATTCACTGTATAATCGAATGGTGTTTCTCCTCTCCTCCAATGGTCGCATTAAATGTTTGAGATAAGTTTTTATTCTGGTTAAGTAAACTCAATATAAAACAGAGAAATATAAGTTAATTAATTGATAATTATGATATGATAATATTTGCTACAAAAATAGTTAAAGACTGTCTTCGTCACTTCTTTAATAATTTTTTTACATTCAAAATTCACAGTCTTATTAACTTGAAACTGCTTTATGGTTTATATGCAAGAAAAAATCCAATTAAAAGATTAATTTCGAGTAACGATGGTAAACCTAACCGAGTGATGTTTGATGAACTGCGATTAAGGTATAAAATGGCTTTTTTCTAAAAACTTTTAAAGTACACGACTGTTTGAAACTGTCTGAGTGATGTTTCATTTTAAAAAGTTTAAAGTTAATTAAATTAAGTTTTAATGTGTTTCTTAAGTTTAATGTGTGTGTATTAAAAAGGTAACATATTGTGATGTATGTACAGTACGTAAATTTGGCGTCACCATCATCAACCTGTCTTAGTCCACCGCTAGACATACGCCTCCACTAATACACGCCTTCTCCATTAGAGCCGTATTTGGACCGTATCCCACCACGCTGGTCCAATGCGGGTTGGTGGCTGGACTCACTTTTTAAATGCGTGGATCACCTTACTTTTGAGACAATTGGGTGATCAGCCCAAACATTGAACATTTGTTGAATCCCCACAGATTACGAACCCATGACCTCCGATTTCTAAAGCAGTGAGTGAAAGTTGACACATATGATAAATGGATAATTTACTTATATAAGTAATTAGGTATTTGTCAATACCTAAACCATTTTGTCTATATAATAAAGTAGTAAGGACCTTACAATTATTTCATCATCATCATCATTAGCAGCCCCTATTCGTCCACTGATGGCCATAGGCCTTTCTCAATGAAAGCCAAGACAGCCGAACCCTTGTTACTCGTTTTACCTTCTGTACTTGTGGCCTTCATTTAAAAAAAAATGTCAGCCACCTAGTTCGTGGGGACGGGAGCTTCTCGCGAACTCTGTATTAGATGAAGCTTACGAAAGATATGAGTCTGGAAGCATAACGTCAATGATAAAAAAAAAGTTGCTACTCGATGCCAACTTGAGCCGGCTACTACACGGAGACCGGCATCCCACCTGGTTGGGGGTCGACCAACCCTCCGTCTTCTCGAACGCAGCTTCCTCTCCAGAACACAATTATTAAAGGATAACATATTCTAGATCGGTTATTACATTTACATTACGCTAGATAGTTAATCATTCATTTTAATGTGCAATGGTTAAGCAAGGTTTTGGTGGCCTCTCTCTGCACATTAATAGACTATAAATTGATAACATCATGTATATGTTTACACTAATGACGTCTTATATGATCACAAACACTGTCTGAATTCTAAAAGTTAAATTTAAAAAATATTTATTTGAGACGTGACAACATATCACCTGCTAATGCTGATCCGATATTATACTGAAAAAGCTTTTTGAGCCGATACGTAACAGTATGTATTGCCGATACGTACAGTTATGTACCGTAGAGCATTTTTAAAAACTTTTACAAATATAATGAGTCAAAATATTGTTTTAATGTTTTTTTCTTAAGTTGTTTTGTAACAGTAATAATTTCAATCATTAAATATTTTGTAATTGTTTCTATACTTTTTTTTTCAATTTCGCAGTCATGCATTTGAATAAAATATATCTCATGAGACTACTAAAAATATTTACTACTTCCATAAATATAAAGAATTTAACAACGTACACATCATGCGAAAAAAACCGCGTATGTGCTGACAAGTGATGGAACATTTGCTCTACCTGAGAGATTTTAATGAGCTTTCAACACGTCGTTTAGAATACAGATTTGAGTTACGATCTGCAACAAATTGCTTTAACCTACACGTCATCTGTGTACAACGACTCTTTCAGCTCGTCTAATTACCGCAGTGGGAGTGTACTCCGGGAAATAAACTATTAAACTAATACTAAACAGCTCATAACATTACAAAGTTTCCGCCTAGGGACAAGTCTACAGTTTAAAATTTCATGGTGACTATACACATAGTGGTCTGAATTTTAAAACAGAGACAGTCATATTGTCAATAATATTATATAGTAACAATTTTAAATTTACTATCCTAAATGTTTCATACATTTATTTCCTTCAATGTGCTATTTTACATAACTGCCTCCCTAGCCTAGTGGTAAGGGCGTATGCTGTAGAAACTGGAGGTCGTGGATTCGCATCCTGCGGGGACTTAACAAATTCATTGTTGTTTTCCAGTTGTTTAGGGCAATTTGGGCTGAACCTCCAAGTGTCTGAAAAAAAAATGATCCATGCGTCGTATGGGCATGTAAAAAGTCGGTCCTGCGCCGTACTCTCTCCGGTTGTGTCGGTTATCCGTCCCGGGCCTTGCGAGTATAAAGGAACAGAGAGTGCACCTGTGTGCGCGCGTACACTTGTACACTATAATATCTCCTGCGTAGTTGGCTGATCACTAATATAATTCATTTTACGGAATTAAGTAACGAAAAGGTTAGATTCATACCAGTGAAATAAATAATTAGAAAAATATACAAGTAATAAAACTATTCAGTTATATTATATGAGCAAAATCCACTGTGCACTCTTAAGTCTATGTCTGAAAAATTTAACTGTGAAAAGTTCTTTTAGTATTTTTAAATCCGTCTGCCGAAAAGTAAACCGATTTTATGTAGTGCCAGACGAAATCGAGCGACAGCCGAATCGAAATAGCTTGTCTTACACCTGTGCTGTTTCCCAAAGCGTATTGTTAATCTGAAATCTTGTGGGAACACTCGGTCGCGAAATTGTCTTGTTTATCCGAATTCATATTGTTGTTCCTAGCAATGCTCGTTCTCTCATTTTACATTGCTAAAACCTAATCGATGCATTTAAAAGCCCAGCCTAGATTTATTAAAATGTCAATGATAAATTTGCCAAAATTATCTAATTCTTTTTACACGGCATATAATTGTATTTCTTGCTAAGTGATTGCTTACTTTATAAATGTGCTTAATGTTAGTAATTTAATTTTATTGACTTTTAATAAGTTTTATGCTTACAAAAAGGATAACAATATATCCAACAAAGTTAAGGCCGAAATAAATTTGCTTTATTCCCCGTAAAGTAAATCCGCCAATGATAGAATCGAGGAAAAGGAACTGGAGTATCTATTGCCTTGTATGAGGATACGGATTTGTGTAAAATGATTTATGGCTTTCTGGTATACATTTGTATTTTTTTTTTAGTATATACAATATAACGTGGTGGCAGTCATTTTGTTTTGAATACTGCTGCAATTAAGTACCCTCCCGAAATTTGCTGTAAATAAACTCTCTAATACATTTTAACAAAGAAATTAATCTATAGTTTACAAATTGTACTTTTATTCTTTTATTCTAATTCTTATTCCTGTCAATTTTAAATTTCAAATAAATCTTGTAGATTTTTATGTCAGGGTTCTAAAACTATTATATATTTTAGATGAATATAATCACTTAGTTGTCAAACGAAGTAAATGACATAAAGAAAATTAAAGCGGCACTCGTTTTTAGGATTTCTTTTATTATGAATACATCTTAAACTACTATTCCTTATATCTCAAAGCGACTTTAATTTGTTCATTATTACTTTAAATATTTAACAACAAAATAATAGCTATGTGATGACTCTTATGTGTGTTGCGGTTTCAGCGAAGCTTTGTCCTATTTTGTCAACCAAATAAAGCGAACAGCGAACAGAAAGATTACCTGATTGTTAATGTTCCGGATGAGCAATCCGGAACATAAGAAATACACATCATCTACACATCATCAGCCTGTTTTAGTCACTGCTGGACATAGGCCTCCCCTATCCATTAGGGGTTTGGACCTATCCACCACGCTGGTCCAATGCGGGATGGTGGGTGGACGACTTTACATGCCCATCCGACGCATGGATCATCTTACTTTTCAGACAATTGGGTGATCGGCCAAATTGCCCTAACCAACTAGGAAACAACAATGAAATTTGTTGCGTCCCTGCAGATTCGAACCACGGCCTCCGGTTTCTAAAGCACACGCCCATACCACTAGGCTACGGAGGCAGTTAGAAGAAATACAGCATTATTTATTATAAATGTACTAGCTGGTTTAAAATATAGGCTAGTGGCGTTTTATGCAACCTGTAACTGGAACCTTTGAAGTAAAACAAAACGCATCGTTCAAATATATAACTAAACTGATAAAATTAAATAAACAGTCAATTTTAAATGAACTTACAGTAAAATAATTCTTTCTTAGCTATTAAAAAAGTGATAGAATGTTTGAAATTTATGCGACCAATTTTTACCTTTATTCAAAGTCGTCAAACCAAATATATTTATTCAATATGGAATCATTACACTTTTTATTGATTGTCAAATAATTTATCACCGGTTCCGAAATGGAAGCCTCTGACCTGAGACGAACCGGCTAAGAAACTCATCGGGACTTTTTTTCCTTTTTTTTCAATAAGATTTACAAAATTATTACATAACACATTTTACTACTTTGAAATAGCCTGGAGCTGAACAGTTCATTACCTGGTGTGTTATCTATCAGTTGTCATTACAATAATATCTCTTAACACACAAACATTCCTTTACAATTTTTTAAATTTATTTATAGATAACTAGCCGAGCGTTTTCTGTATCTATTTATTGTATCTCCGTGTAATTATTCGAAATTATTTTAAACGTTAATTAAAATGTTAATAGTTAATTATCTTTTTATTATGTAAAATATAAAGCAGTTATAATTGTTTACCTGACATTATTCAAGATAAAAGGTAAAATAATTATATAATCTTTATACTTCATAGTAGATTATCAAATATAGAACTGGATTTAAATATAATACTAGTATAATAATACGCCTATTCACATATAAATAAAATGGCCCAAATCAATTTCCAAATATGAATACATAGCTTTATAATTCAATAAAGCTACCCTGAATTTTTTCGATAAATAGCAATTGCAGTAATGGAGTGTTAACTTGTTGGGTCAGTTGGCTGAGCTCCAGAGCGATTATAATAGCTAGTGGAAAGTGGGTCATTGAAACACAAAGAAGTTCGAACGGTCCTTTCAAAAAGAAGGAAAGTTAGTAAAATATTATTTATAAAGTTATTTATTCCTGGACATGGGCAAAGAAAGTTATTATGGTGTTTGGAGTATTTTTAATATCTTTATATATTAAAATACCAAAAATGGACATTTAAATGACCTTTATTGACCAATAGTTGACTTACTTGACAAGCTTTTAACTTATTAATCTGATGACCCGAAAGTCCACAAATGAAACAGATTTTTTTTTAACTACTGCCATATTTTTCCACAAAATCGGTAATGATCGGCATGATCAGTATCACTTTACAGCGCAAGCGCCTAAACTCTTACCTCTTTATTTTTAACTTTCCGTAAAAAATTTTAAAAATAAAAAATTGTACAAATAAATACAAAATATTTTTCTTATTTGTATTTTGAACTAACTGCCTCGTAGCCTAGAGGTATGGGCGGTAGATCATAACCAACCCTCTTTTATATTCTTATTCTATGTTCATTGCAAGTAATTTCTAGTTTATATTTAAAATATAATAATTTTAATTAATAACAATATTACAAATATTCTTTGTTGTTAAAACCTCATCTCTCCTCATCAGCCTGTTATAGTCCACTACTGGACTAAGGCCTCCCCTAATACACCCCTATCCATTAGGGGGTTGGACCGTATCCCACCACGCTGGTCCAATGCGGGTTGGTGGGTGGATCGACTTTTTACATTCCCATCCGACGCATGGATCATCTTACTTTTCAGAATAATGGGTGATCGGACCATATTGTCCTAACCAACTAGGAAACAACAATGAAAATTTGTTGAGTCACCGCAGGATTCGAACCCACGACCTCCGGTTTCTAAAGACACGCCCATACCACTAGGCTACGTAGGCAGTTATTGAGACATAATCCCAGTTTAAAGGCAGTTTTATTGACACTATAGCCTCGCGCATCTTTTGTTACATACCTTAACGGAATCTTTAGATGCTCTTGTATGTAAAAATATTTATTTGAGACGTGAAACATATCACCTGCTAATCTGACCGATTTATACTGAAAAAGCCGGGAGCCGATACGTAACAGTATGTATTGGCCGATACGTCGTTATGTACCGTGGAAACATTTTTAAAAACTTTAAAAAAATGAAGTCAAAATATTGTTTTAATGTTTTTTTTTTAAGTTGTTTTGAAACAATTAATTTAATCAATTAAATATTTTGTAATTGTTTCATACTTTTTTTTTTTTTTCAATTTTGCAGTTATGCATTTGAATAAAATATATCTCATAAGACCCTTTCTAAAACTATTTACTACTTCCATAAATATAAAGAATTTAACAACGTACACATCATGCGAAAAAAACCGCGTAAAGGGACAAATGATGGAACATTTTGCTCTACCTGAAAGTTTTTAATGAGCTTTCAACACGTCGTTGAGAATAAGATTTGAGTTACGTCTGCAACAAATTGCTTTAACCTCACTCATCTGTGTACAACACTCTTTCAGCTCTTCCAAACCGGTGGGGTGTCCCGGGAAAATAAACTAATTAAACCAATCAAACAGCCCAAAGATTACAAAGTTTCCGGCCGAGGGAAAGCCCAGTTTTAAATTTCATGGTGACTATACACATAGTGCCTGAATTTTAAAACAGAGACAAGTCATATTGTCAATAATAAAAACCAAATTTTAAAATTTACTATCCTAAATGTTTGATACATTTATTTACTTCAATATTATTTTAATTATTTTTATTTAACTTTGCCCCCTAGCCTAGTGGTAAGGGCGTATGCTTTAAAACCGGAGGTCCAACCTGCGGGGACTTCATTGTTGTTTTATAGTTGGTTAGGGCAATTTGGGCTGATTCTCCAAGTGTCTGAAAATAAAAATGATCCAATTGTCGTAAGGGCATGTAAAAAGTCGGTCCTCGCCGTACCTTTTCTCCCGGTTGTGTCGGTTATCCATCCCGGGCTTTGGGAGTTTAAGGAACGAAATTGGCCCTGTTTTGGCGCGGTACACTTGTACACTATAATATCTCCTGCGTAGTTGGCAGTCACTATTATAATCTACTAATATAATTCATTTTTGGAATTAAGTAACGGAAAGGTTAGATTCCTTTCCAGTAAGTAAATAATTAAGAAAAATATACAAGTAATAAAAATTATTCAGTAATATTATATGAGCAAAATCCATGACTATTAAGTCTATGTCTGAAAAATTTAATTGGAAAAGTTCTTTTTGGTATTTTTAAACCGTCTTTGCCGAAAAGTAAACCGATTTTATTGGTTTAGGGCCAACGAAACAACCAACGAAATAGCTGTGTCTTACACCTGTGCTGTTTCCCAAAGCGTATTGTTAATCTGAAATCTTGTGGGAACACTCGGTCGCGAAATTGTCTTGTTAATCCGTAATTCATATTGTTGTTCCCGTAACAATGCTCGTCTCACTGTCTCTGACCATTTTACACTGCTAAAACCAAATGGATGCATTTAAAAAGACCAGCCTAGATTTATAAAAATGTAGTTGGAACATTATCAAACTGTATTAACCTTTGCATCACCAATAGAAGTATGATAAATTTGCCCAAATTATCTAATTCTTTTTACACGGCCTATAAATGTTTTTCTTGCTAAGTCATTACTTACTTTAAAAATGTGCTTTATGTTAGTAATTTAATTTTATTGACTTTAAATAAGTTTTATGCTTACTAAAAGCATACAAATATATTTAAAGAAGTTAAGGCCCAAAAAAATTCGCTTTATTCCCCGTAAAGTAAATCCGCGAGTGATAGAATCGAGGGAAAGGAATTGGAGTATCTATTGTCTTGTATGAGGATACGGATTTGTGAAAAATGATTTATGGCTTTCTGGTATATATTTGTATATTTTTGTTTGTGTATATACGATATGACGTGTGGCAGTCATTTTGTTTTGAATACTGCTGCAATTAAGTACCCTCCCGAAATTTGCTGTAAATGAACACTCTAGTACATTTTAACAAAGAAATCAATCCATAGTATACAAATTGTATTTTATTCCTTTATTCTAATTCCTTATTCCCGTCAATTTTAAATTTCAAATAAATCTAGTAGATTTTTATGTAAGGGTGATCTAAAAATAATATATTTTAGATGAATATAATCACTTAGTTGTCAAACGAAGTAAATGACATAAAGAAACTTGTAAACGGCACTCGTTTTTAGGATTTCTTTTTATTATGAATACATCTTAAAATACTATTCCTTATATTTTAAAGCGACTTAAATTTGTTCATTATTACTTCAAATATTTAAGCGACAAAATTATAGCTATGTAATGATTCTTATGTGTGTTGCGGTTTCAGCAAACCTTTGTCCTATTTTGTTAACCATATAAAGCGAACAGCGGAACAGAAAGATTACCTGATGGTTAATAATACGGATTGCTCATAAGAAATACAGCATTATTTATTATAAATGTACTAGCTGGTTTAAAATATAGGCTGTGGCGTTTTATGCAACCTGTAACTGGAACCTTTGAAGTAAAACAAAACGCAGCGTTCAAATAATATAACTAAACTGATAAAAATAAATAAACAGTCAATTTTAAATGAACTTACAGTAAAACAATTCTATCTTAGCTATTAAAAAGCGATAGAATCATGAGCAAGTTTGAAATTTATGCGACCAATTTTTACCTTTATTCAAAGTCGTCAAACCAAATATATTTATTCAATATGGAATCATTACACTTTTATTGATTGTCAAATAATTTATCACCGGTTCGGAAATGGAAGCCTCTGACCTGAGACGAACCGGCTAAGAAACTCAGCGGAACTTTTTTTTTCAATAATATTTACAAAATTATTACATAACACATTTTACTACTTTGAAATAGCCTGGAGCGAACAGTTCATTACCTGGGTGTGTTATCTATCAAGTTGTCATTACAATAATATCTCTTAACACACAAACATTCCTTTACAATTTTTTTAAATTTATTTATAGATAATAGCCGAGCGTTTTCTGTATCTATTTATTGTATCTCCGTGTAATTATTCGAAATTATTTTAAACGTTAGTTAAAATGTTAATAGTTAATTATCTTTTTTATTATGTAAAATATAAAGCAGTTATAATTGTTTACCTGACATTATTCAAAATAAAAAGGTAAAATAATTATATAATCTCTATACTTGCTAAGTAGAGATTATCAAATATAGAACTGGATTTAAATATAATACTAGTATAATAATACGCGTATCCATATATAAATAAAATGGCCCAAATCAATTTCCAAATATGAATACATAGCTTTATAATTCAATAAAGCTAACCTGAGTTTTATTCGATAAATACTAATTGCACTAATGGAGCGTTAACTTGTTGGGTCAGTTGGCTGAGTTCCAGAACGATTAAAATAGCTAGTGGAAAGTGGGTCATTGATACACATAGAAATTCAGACGGCCCATTCACAAAGGAGGAAATTTAGTAAAATATTATTTAAAAAGTTATTTATTCCCTGGACATGGGCAAAGAAAGTTATTATGGTGTTTGGAGTATTTTTTAATATCTTTATATATTAAAATACCAAAAAAATGGACATTTAAATAAACCTTTATTGACCAATAGTTGACTTACTTGACAAGGTTTTTAACTTATTAATCCGATGACCCGAAAGTCCACAAATGAAACAGATTTTTTTTTACTTCTGCCATATTTTCATACGAAATCGGTAATGATCGGCATGATTGTATCACTTTACAGCGCAAGCGCCTAAACTCTACTCTCCTTTATTTTTAACTTTCCGTGAAATTATTTTAAAAATAAAAAAATGACTAACTGCCTCCGTAGCATAGTGGTATGGGCGTGTGCTTTAGAAACCGGAGGACGTGGGTTCGAATCCTGCGGGGGCTCAACAAATTTTCATTGATGTTTCCTAGTTGGGCCGATCATCCAATTGTCTCAAAAGTAAGATGATCCATGCATCGGATGAGCATGTAAAAAGTCGGTCCACCCACCAACCCGCATTGGATCAGCGTGGTGGAATGCGGTCTAAAACCGTCTGATGGATAGGGGTGTATTAGGGGAGGCCTAGGTCCAGCAGTGGACTATTACTGGCTGATGAGAGATGATATGAGATTTTTAACTAAAAAGAATATATGTAATATTGTTATTAATTAAAAATATTATATTTTAAATTTAAATTAGAAATTACTTGGCAAAGAACATAGAATAAGAATATAAAAAGAGGGTTGTTATTCTAACGTTACAGACAGTGGTTTCAAGCGGTGTAATGATCTACCATTAACATACTAGCTGACTATCAAAAGTGAACAGCACTTATCTTTTGTAAAAACATTCTAAAGAGTTAAAACATATATTATTGGCGTACAGCAAAAAGTCACCGGAAAGTCACTCTTTTCGGAGGGAAATAATTTATATCATACACCTACGTGTTCCACAAAAAAAATACGGCATGCTGAAAAATATTATCCCCTCACGAATGACTCTGAAACTCATTTTATTCTTTGTTGTTTCATAGTATTATATAGTAAACAGCGATAAGGGTTGCGATCTTCGCATTTCGACTCCAGCGCTGAGAATAAGTGCGGTGTCTATGGGTAAAGTATCTGTATATGTAAACAAAAGGAATTACACAAATTCCGTACAGTAATAAATGACCTGTATTCCTTCTGCAATTACCGACAACACAAAAAATGCCCTCAGTTCCGGCACGGCAATATACACTACACTATAAACTACAAAAAGTCGTATATTAAAAATTGGTCGTTATTCATCACTTGTACCTGAGAAATTCTATTTACTTAACTACCCACCTGTACCGTTCAGAAATGGCGGCATTGCGCTCAGAGTTACTTTATGATATAGTAACAGCCTTCTAAGTAAGTTTCACGTTGGGTCCTTTCACATGTATTTTTTATTCATGGGCTTGTAGTCTTTTAGTAGTAGTTTATGAATGTCAATTCGAACACCAGGTTTAAGATGATAACTATACAGAAAAAAACGAAATAGAAATAAATGATAAAATATATAGCATGTGAAAAACTTCGCAGTCGCAGATTACTCTGATGAACGTGTTTTTGCAATAATATGTTTGTGATTGTTAAAGCACACCTATTGTGGAGAATAACATTGTCTCGTACGTTACATATACACTTATAAGATTTTTTAGGATTTAATTATAATATGAAGCTCTCCCTTTCCTTATAAAACCTCATAAAGAAATTCGTTAAGAGTCATGTTTTTTGTACTTTAGCTTCCTACGGCTAGAATGTTATTGAATTTAAGATGAGAGTCATAAAGATGTACATAAAATATTACTTCTTTTCAATCCCCATCTTTATAAGCTTTTAAATTTGCTTTACTGTAATTTAAACTCTTAGTTTTTACCTTTTCAATCAAAATATTATTGAAAAGATTACCCAGTTTAAATTAGTAATGTATTGGTGACCTGTGCCATCAACACTGGTGCCAGCACACTTACATAATAAGGAAACAATTGAGACACAATCCCGTTAAATAACAAGTCAGAACTGGCAGTTTTATTGACACTATAGCCCGCGGCATCTTTCTTACATACCTTTAACGGAATTCTTTAGACGCTCTTCTATGTCACTGCAGGGGCACTGTTTTTTGCTTTTAAAGAAAAATGGCCAATCATTAGCTAAGAATACCTAAAAATGCATAAGCGAGCGCATTACTTAGTTATTTGTACATGGTTCAAAGGTAATCGAGCATCTGATCATATCATTTATCTATTATCTAATTAAGCATTGCTGTATTACCTGCTGATATGTTATTTAATAATAAATTAATTAAAAATGGCCTTTTATGCCAAACAAATGTTTTCATTCATAAGAAGTTTTTAAAAGTATTAACAATTTTATTTTATTGCAAAATTTATTTTGAGGTAATAAACAATTATAATAAATATTAATGAACGCTCATCAAATTGAAAAATTCAACATAATTTATTGAAATACTCAAAAACATTTTAATTAGCATAAAAGTTCACAAAGTGGAGCAGGTAACGCAATTAACTTCATCTCTCGAGTTTTAACAAAAACGTAGGAACGGAAAAATCGAGGTGAACTTTTCATTCCAATGAACTCCTTGAATGTCATTATTATAGTTCGTTACATCAGCATATTGTATATACATTAATTACATGTTCTATCTTATTTATTCAAACACAAAGCTAAAGGTCACTAGTGTTCCTTGGTGCAAAAAACCAAATGTCAGAAACCATACTTTTGTGAATAAAGTTTTTATAAAATGGAATAAGACTAGTAAATGTAGTTATAAAAGTACCGAAAAGACTGAAAATTACGTTAACGGCAATTATGGGCTGATGTTTATTTTAAATTTGATAGATGCAGACTACTAAGAACTAACTAACTAACTAAGATTTACGCGACTATATTATTATTCAATGATACAATCATACGAAAACTAAGTTAGATATTAATGTCATTTAGGGCTAAAATATCATTGTTAAAGAATACGAATTGAGCTGAAAATGTTTACCATCAAAACGTATTTACTTAATTAGAATAAATAAATTGTCATAACTTTTTCTGAACTATACAACATAAGCCGGTTATATAATAATAAATGGTTATTTAATAATGAATTGACATTTAAGGGTATATATTTATTCACACGAGACGGAAAACAATAAAACGTTATCCTAAAAGTTATGCTCTCCAAATCTCTATTACTGCTATTAGTTAAGCACTCGCTAAACTCTAAGACGATTATCGTACATCTCTACTTAAGGCTTAACTGTAAGTCAAACAAGTTTTCCTCTTCCGGTCTTCTTTAACAGCAGGGTTTCTTTTGTGACCATCAGACAATAACATAATCATCATCCGTATAAAATGCTCGTGAATACTTTAACTCGGTAATTACATTTATTTATTTATTGGCAAAAACGCTATTATCTACGAACTAATCGAAATCATTTATTTGTTATCCTTAACAATACCATTGTACTTATATTATAAATTCTACTAATATCCTACAAAGATTATAAATCCAAAAGTTTGTGAGTATGCATATTTGTTACTCTTTCACTCAAAAACTACTCGGAGGATTTTTATGAAACTTAGTAATGACATAGCTTATACATATATCAGAATGACACACATCTTATAAGCTGTAATATTTAATGATATAGTGTAGTTTATTGAAGATTAAAAAAAATGTCGAGTATAAAGAAAAAATCCGCCATTGGCGAGCTATCCTACTGATATTGTTTATTCCAATGTAGGTACTGATATTATGCATTAAGGCATATAAAAATATAATCATTATCATAATTAGCAGCCTTTATGTCGTCCACGGCTGGACGTAGCCCTTTTTCAATAAACGCTAAGACGGCTAAGGCATTGCTACTCGCTGCCATCTTAAACCGGCTACTGCACGGAGATTGGCATCTTATCTGGTCGGGGGTCAACCAACGCTCTGTCTTTCCAAACCAAAACCTTCTTTGCCCATCGTCCATCCGTTCTTCTGCCCACGTGACCGGCCCACTGCCACTTCAACGAGCTAATCATTTGCACTATTTCGTTGATTTTAGTTCTTGGCCGGATAAATACATAACGAATTTTATTTTTTAATCTACGCGGGATTCGAACCCATGACCTCCTGTTTATAAAGCAAGGGCCAACACCGCTAGGCCACGAAGGCAATTATTAATAGTAAATTGTTATCAAATTGAAGATTTTTAGTAATGCCTGATACTTTATCTGTACAATAACATTCAATAATACGGAATATTCTTAAATTTATTTAGTTCTTAATTTAACCTATTTGATAAACTGATATCGAAATTCATCTGCATTCGCACACTTAAAAAAAAAAGAAACTAAAATATTCATGATGACACGGGGAATAAAATCAAAATGCAAACTCAACAAACGGCAACAGAGTTCAACAAATCCACTTGCTTAAAATGCTTTCTTCTTTTGTTTCCTAAGTTATAAAGATACTGTTAAACAAATTAAATGTATTACTGATTTTATTATTGAATGTATGAATACACATTACAGTATTACAGCATCGAATACATATTACATAATATACGACAAGTCACCAATAATTATTTCTTTTGTTTAAACAAATACTTCACATTATTCAATAAAAATTACCCTTAAGGATTTTATCGCGTTTATTTAACATTTTAAATTGCCGACGTTCCGAACAGTTTCCATGGGCCGTGATCACTGGGTAGACTAAGATGACACGCGTTTTATTGCCAATGCTGAAGCGAGATTTCCAGATCTTATTTGTGGCCATCGTTCGTTTAAATTTGAACCAACTTATGTTTACCTTAAAGAAAAAAGTGATAATAATTACACCAACCGTCTTATAAGCTATGCAGTGCTGCACCGAGGTTTGGGAAACATAGTGAGGGCCGCCCTGCAGCAAGATGGATTGACGACATTTGCAGAGTGGCTGGTGTGGGCTGGATGAAAAGAAGGTCTATGTCCAGATGTGGTCTGACACAGGTTGATAGTGGTGATGATACTAGCAAATGCGCGACACTTCATTTGCGTGATAGTATATAAAAAAATTGCTCAGATATTTGTCTAAAAAAAAGGTAGCCTAAATTATTTCCTGTATGAGCTATATTTCAGAGAAAGTCCATTTAAAATCGTTAATAGTAAATTAAGAGATTGGCCTAAACAGACAGACAAAAAAAAAGAGTTTTGCTATATGCATGTACCAGTTATTTAGCACAATGTTATTACTTAAAAACGTTTATTATAATGTTACAAAGAAACACTTTAAATTTATTTATTTGTATACAGAACCAATCAAGGAACGATCTAATTGTGTTACCTTATTTGTATATCCTGCTTAACAAATCAATGATGTATAATGAGATAGCCCTAATAATTTTAAATTAATGGCGTATAGTATATTCGAGTGTTGTATAAATTGTTATGTTTTAATTCATTACTATAGTAGGTATGTGTTTTTGATAACGCCTAGTTATATTGTTTAATGTAAAAAGGTAATAAAGTTAAACCATGATTTTCGTGTTCAACTAGACGTCTAATTAATTTTATCTTAGCGTAAGCAGCGTTGCTTTCCAACCAGCAATTTGAGATAATATCCCAAGGCATCTTTCCCGTACATCAAAGTCGAAGTCATTTAAAATTTATACTACTTTTCTATACTGATGCAGTGATTAGTCTTATTTAGATTAGTATATGAATAAAAATTAGATGCAACTAATGTAGAATATCTCTTTCTTGTTACAGCCTTCATTTTTAATAAAAGTTTTAGTGATATGCGCTATAATATCTGAAACGTAACAACTAAATATCTGTAAAAAATAATTTATGTAATGGTACCTATTTCTAGACGGATTGTCTTCGTTTTTTTGTCACGCACGCAAAACTTCAATATATTAAATTTACTTTTTGCGGATTTATCGCATTTATTCATGTATATTACTTCTGAGCGTGTGTTAACAGTTAACTTCTCCGAAACGGCTGGGTGGATGAGATTTACAAATAAGCCGCGCCAGTTGATATCTACATCGAAATCCGTTGCGTAGTTTAAAAGATGCATAGGCATACATAGGGATATATGGACAGAAAAAGCGAAGCTTTGTTTTATACTATTTAAGTGATTAGAATCGCTGGCTGAAATATCATGTAAGACAACGTTCATTGGGTTCACTACCATTTCGCGCTAATTCCAGCATTCAGGGTTATGGGCAGATTAAGATGAAATGTATCTGTATGCCAATGTACTTCGATTAAATTTTGTTTTTATTTACATACTTTATTATATTTACATCATAATATTTTAGGTACTTATAAATTTAAAAAATGTGTGTAAACCCTCATAAACATTAACAAAGGGGTTGCTGTGTAGAAGAATAACGTACTCCTCGTAATCACACCACTACCAAGCTATGCTAGAAGCAAAAGCTATTTGTGGTTTCTGAATCTGTGCTGCTGTTAATTTTTTTGGCTTTTTGTGACGCGTGACGAGTGTGTCACTGCTATGTTTAATAGTCCGTATTAACATGACTACCGCCTTTTTTTTCTTGAATGAATAGTTGTGGAATTGATCTGTTATTTGTTCTGTTGTATTTAAGATGGTATTTAACGTTGTATTTAGTCAGCTATATGGTTAAATTACTATGATGGGCTGCGATGGATTGAGAAGAATTTATTCTCTTCTTTATCAGTCTAGAACTAATGTCAAGAGGAAAGACAAAGGAGAAGTTTAAGTATGTTTAAGCTTGTTTAATTTTATCCTAAGATGATTCCAGAATATGCATATATATAACATTGCCAATCATATTCATCAAATTGGATGTCAAGTTCACTAGATACAATATGTTTAAAAGCACACAATAGTCTGTACAGGAGACTCATGTAAGATTAGCATGGATACAAGCCATTTGCAATTGTATACTGAAACAGTTTGCGGAATAGTCGGCTTTTTGAGGCGTTTATACAGTCATTATCAAGGGTTAATTGTGCTATTTGAATGGCCGTAATTGAAATGCGACAATTAGCTGAAGGGACGCATTCTATCAACTTTGCATTGGAATGTTCCCAGTGTCTCGGACATTTTATATTTATTATTTTCTCGACTATTTATTGATAACGATTAATTTTTTTTGCATTTTGCATGGTATTGTGTAAAATCCATTCAAAATTGTGTATTTTTTGTTAGAATTTTGACGTGACAACGTCTTTTAAATTGGTTCAAGGTAAGGAGGCACTCTTGAAAACTGTGTCACAGCGCCGCTCACGTCACCCTCTCCATAAGCAACCATCAAAAAAGTGAGAAGCATGCGTTTCTCTTACTCGTGCGCAGTTGGCCTGCTTAAGTGAAAGAGACACAGAGAAAAAAAGGGAAAGAGGGGCATGCTTACCGGTTCATGCTTTGCGTCTGTCTGACACTCGAGCACTCTTGCCGTCGAAGTAAGCAAATAGTGTCTGATTACATATTTACTATTTTTTATTTGATCCTTCTTCCTACAATTCGAATGAATATTCGTATTACAATCATTCTACTACTAAAAGACGTTGTCACGTATTACTTTTGCCCTTATACCGATATTACAGACACATATTTTTTTTATTTGTTATTTAAAGTACAAGTATTTCACTTATCATTATAAAACCTGTCCGGTCTAAGAAGTAAAGGCTGATATCCAAGCGGGCTATAGAAGCACAAATCGGAATCACCTAAGAGGGCACAGACAGACGAACAAAATCAGCAATCCTATTATTTATATATTTGGTACAACGTATTTGGAGCCAAACGTAAATAAATGATGTCTTAAATAAGGACAGAATTTTGCAGGAATGTGTTTTAATATTAATTGTTATTGTTTTATTATTACTAAATTAACATTAAACCTTTAACAAAAGTTGGTTTTAAAAAGAAAATTACTTGTATTTAGATATATAAAAAAGTTTACACGTTAAGTAACACCTTAGGTCACTTGCTTATTAGGTAATATTAGAAGAAAAATCTGCTTTCAAACATATACTAGATATAAGTACATAGTACATCGATTAGCGTGAAACCTCACCCATTGGTAGAGGAAAGTGCGACACGTTTATTCAATTAGAGTTTAAATACTTTGCGGCAGATATAGGGGTGAAACGATTTTGTAGAATTCGTCTTTCGTTAAAAATGCAGCCGATGCAGATTTGTAGGGAGGAAAGAGACATTTTGTTTTTATTAATAGGATTTCAATACTTTTGTGGCGATTGAACTTTCTCTAAATTTTAAATCTAATGCCAATGCACAAATATGAGATTTTTAGTAATATTAAAAACACCATTTTTTATTTTATCAAATACAACTCGTTATTAAATAAAATTACTTTACGGATTTTATCGCGTTTATTTTACATTTGAAATTCCCGACGTTTCGAACACTTTCCAGCGGCCGTGGTCACGGGGTAAACTGAGATGTCATGCGTCTTCTTGCCAGTGCTAAAGCGGGGTTTCCAGATCTTAATTTTTATTAAAGTTATGAAAGTGTTCGAAACGTCGGGAATTTAAAATGTAAAATAAACGCGATAAAATCCGTAAAGTAATTTTATTTAATAATGTATAATATTCGCGCAAGCAATAGAAATAATTAAATACAACTCGTGCTTAATCTCTGTCTTTAATTTTCCTTTAGATAGGTAAGAATAATATAAGTTGATACGACATTAGGATGCGAATTAAGCTGTTCTTTTATTCCTTTTAGTTTATTTCATTAGATAGGCTTCAGAAATACCCGCTTATACAAGTAGGATCTGAGAAACATAACAAATTAAAACTAGAACGTAAATTTGTCATAAATATGCAAAATGTATTTTGCCGCCGTGTCAAATAGGATAATAAATAATTAGGTCAATGTTTTGCGACTTTATTTTAGTATAAGTCTGATCAGGTAAATAATTCAATTTAATAACATACATAATATATAGCTAACAAATAATATTAAAAACTAGATATGTTTCAGAATTTTAATCTATATATTCTGACCTCAAAGTCTTCTATGTCTATTTACAGTTCTAGTAAAGTCAATCCAGACTATATTTCAAATTAAATTATTTATAACTTCTTGCTTTCACACCAAATCTATGCATTGTCAAGTGACTGAACGGCTGTACTGTACAGGTAAAAGTGCTTCGTTATAACAAGGTCCGTATCTAACGCGTTAGTAAAAAATGTAGAAGACTTACCATTTGACACAAGCTTGCATTATGTGCAACATTAACGCTATATTTAATGCCATTCGTACTCCATGTATATATGTCCATATCTATCGAGAAAAATTGCAAGTTTTCATTCCAACTACACAATAACGGAGTAAGGCAACAAGTTTCCGTTACTATGAAACTTGAAAAGGCATTTTGTTCAAAACAGCGCCGGAACAATTACACGCACCTATGTAATTAGTCTTTTTTCAGAATAATGGACCTATTTTGAAACTTTTTCTCCCTTTGCTGCTCAATTTTCAGCTTGTTAGGGGTGACAATTATGAATTTAACATATATCCGTTATCTATGGTGTTTTTGGTTCAAAAGCGCTGTGGTAAAGTAAGAAGCAAAAGTATTAACAGCATTAAATATTTGTTCAACTAGGCACAATTATTATGCCATTCTAGCTGAAGTATATTCCCCGTATTTATGTTACTAGTTAGTTTTACTACTGGTAGTAGTAATAGCACGATTTTGAGCTTTTAGTTTATATAGTTCATGTTTGGATTCTTTGTTACAATTAATGAGGAAACTTAATGTTCGTGTGATTGATAAAAGACATTATAAATAATAAAATAAATAATGGAAAAAATAAATACGAGGTAAATAAAAGAACAGAAAAGTTATTTGCATAAAGTCTTGCAAATTTGACGAATATGCTGTTGCAAACCACGGCATAAACTCTTATGCATATTAGGGCTTGCAACAATGCAGTTGACGTTTATAAAAATATAACTGAACTTTAATACTGAAATTGGAATACTAGGACTACTATTAGCAAAATTTAAAAAATTCTAGATATTATTTAGTGATTCAGCTTAATAAGATCTGATACGCATTAAAAAAAAGGTTTATACTCAACGGGATATTTCATTATTTTTGTGATAAATAAATGTGATTAAATTTATTTTTAAGTAAAAAAACACAAATTATAAATGCATTTTATCTCACTTTAAATTCTGTTCAGGTATCTCTTTACGATTCATATTCATTCAAATAAAGCTTAAAATATATTCCACATGGCATTAGATGTAAAATTAAGGGTTCGGTTACGGCAATGAAGTGTGTGGCATTTAAATTGTTCCGCCGAGACCGAGGGTGAAAGGTAACGTTATGGCTTGTACAACAAAGCCGATTATGCCCTCAGAATTAATTTGGCGGAATTTACATCAACCACTGTTATATTTTAGGAGTGGGGTTGATTAATTACTCCCTTAACGACACATCTAACAAAAGACCAAATCATCTACAATATAACTATCTAGTAATTAAAAAGCATTTTTATATAACTCTTGCGCCTGTTTCAAAGCCTATTATATATTATTTATCTCTTATTTAACGAGTAAGTAGTTTAACTTACCAGTTGTAAGATTTGTGTACTACATGTTTAGTAAATTATTGGCTGCCCTTTAGGAGCCAGGATTTATATAACATGGTAATTTTAGGGTGCGAGTATAATCGTCCTTGTCTTAGCAAGGATGGATTTGGAAAAAATGTTTAAAATAACGTTAATTCCTATATTGGTCTCTTCCAACCTTTTCTTGTAAACTATTATTCGCGACCAATGACATGCTTTTCTTTCTTTCGAAAATATGTATAGATAAAAGCTGGTAACATAAACAAGACTTAGAGAAAATACCGGAGCAAGCGTAATTAAATAACTTTTTCTTTGATTTGTAAAACGGAAGCCGCATAAGACAAAAAAGAACGGCAGTGTTGTCTTATCATTACACTTAGTTAAAATACTATGTTTCGTTTACATTTATGTACCATTATTCCTTATATTAGATTTTTAAGAAATTAACCTTGAAATAAAAAATTGTAAACACATCGTACAAACACAGATTGAATAAAATCCGACTAAAAGAAATATACGACATTTCTTAAAATTATTTTCTGATTTACTTATAATTTAACGTAAATATTTTTTAGTTTTGTGAAATCATAACAGTTCCAACGAAAATATCAAGAATCATATATGATTCATATATCTCCACAAATTTTATGTTTCTCAAAGTGCTTTAACCATTTAAATCCTAATAGGGTAACGAGACTGGCATTAATAAAATTAGAAGTAAAAATTATTTCGCTTTTTATGGATTACCACTTGAGACGATAAAGTTAATAATGTTAACGATAAGCCAAGACCTTGCATTAATGAGAGTACCTATCTTTAGAACACCTATAGATAAGTACTCTATTTAGATATAGATAAGTATAGATAACTGCCTCCGCCTCCGTATCCTAATGGTATGGGCGTGTAGTTTAGAAACCGGAGGTCGTGGGTTCGGATCCTGCGAGGACTCAACAAATTTTCATTGTTCTTTCCTAGTTGGTAAGGGCCATTTGGGCCGATCACCCAATTGTCTGAACAGTAAGATGATCTATGCGTCAGATGGGCATGTAACAAGTCGGTCCACCCACCAACCCGCATTGGACAATCACAGGCTGATGATGATATTGATTATTTGGTCGCACTACTGGCCCGTCCCAGCTTTGCATTTTATTTCATTTCTTTAAGTGTCTTAAATAAATAAGGAAAATTAATTAATTTTCTTATACAACACAGCTTAATTAATTTTTTAGCCAGACAAATAAACACACATTCATAAGTATATATTGTATATTTTTGCCATGACTAATGTACTTACTAAAACTTAGAAATTTCCTCTAAGCTTTAAAAAAATATTAGTCAGTTTGAGACAAAAACTTTTCTTTATTGATGAACACTGAATCCTTTGAGGGTTGGATTGAAATAGCACTGCATTACAATACACCTTTGCTATTTCCCTGTCCGTATTGTTTGTCGAAATCTTGTGGGATCACTTGATTGTAGGTTTATCTTGTTGTTTCGCAATGCGGATAGTTTCGTGTAACTATGCTTTGTTCTCCGCACCTGACCGTCAGATTTACTTGGATTGGCTCGATTTAACATCGTAAATTATTTAAGCATTGTTGTATGCATTGCAATAAAAAGTAATTTATATTTTTAATATTGTGTAACTGTATATATTTAACAAAAAACGTTTATTTTTAACATGTTAGTAATATGTAATTAATTATACACGTTTTGCTGATTTTAGGGCTAGATAGTGTTGTAAGGAAAACAAGAAATTATGAAATATTATATTATCCACTGTGTTTTTGATATTTAACTTTTTAAGATTTGATTTATAAATATTAGGGAAGTATTTGCAATCTTGGTCAATAAAGATGTTAGTTTTTACTATTGTCGATTGATATATAACTTACCACCTGCGCGTATATATTATGCTTCACAAAAAAAGATGAAATGAAACAGAAAACGAGAATTGAAAGGCAAACTTAATGGTCAGTCCTAAAACTAAATAATAACAAAATAACTGTAGTACACAAACCTTACATTTAATTTCTCATTCCTAATTAGAATAATATATTAAAGCATGAAGTTTGCCTTGACCAGTTCTTAGATGACCATCTTTAGTGTCGGATCAGGTTAACTTTTTCTTTGGGAACTACGTCAATGTTTTGCAACTTTTATCACCCAGATTATTGTTATATATAAGTTAATACTTTCTGTTGCTTACGCATATAATATACATGATAAATAATAAAAAATACGGATTTTATCACCTTAAATTACTTTACAATTACTTAAAATAACCCGACGTTTCAAAACCTTTCCAGGGTCCATGGTCCCGTGACTTATGTGTATTATCTTTCAAACATATGTGTTTTAAAAACCTTATTACTCAAAAGTTTCAAAAAACAATAATATTTTACAAACCTTTATGTTCCTATCAGACAAAACACAGCACAACTGTATTAAAATTCAATTTGTTTGGCAATTCCACGTCATGTTAAATTTGTGTTCAACTGCAATTTGAACGGGTCTATTTAAATTTGTCTCGTAGCCCTCCTATACCAATATTGTTTTGATGTTACTATGAAAAAATCAAAATTGTAGGGAGCGATAATTCACATTGGTGCGAAGAAAATTTTTTTTTATCCTCATTAAATTTTATAGAAGTGAAATTTTAACAAAAAATATGACTGGTTTCTTACAGCGTATAAAAATTTTGCGTAATACAAGCAGGTAACAACGTGCTCTCCGTACAAAATTGCATCACGTTTTCTGCCACCGCAGTTTAAGTCCTTGATAACTTTTAAAGTATTCGTTTTATCAAAATATCGTCTATAACACGTTTTATTAACATAGAATGAAGGTGTTTTCATTGTAATAACTTTTATGTGAACTTAAGCTGTATTTAGATAATATAACAAACTTTGAATGTCATATTGCAAATTTTAAAAATGTTTTACTTATAATGCTTCTTGTGAGTTATTCTCAAAATACACTATCGCGGACTTTATTGTAGACCAATTCAAGTTGTACAATTATGAAAAACATAATTTACAAATATAAATATGGTTTTGACAGCGTTTGTAGTTAGAGGTTGTGATTTTTGGTGCAATATTTTTTTTATTTCTCAATTATCTATTAAACTACTTATTAAAAATAATAACATCTATAATTATAAAAAAACAAAATCCGAGTACTAGGAGCGGAGCAACGATGTAACACATATATAAAAAAAAAACTTACGCTCCGAATTCAGTTCTTGCTTCTTTTACCAAGTGGGTCAAAAATGCATAGCAAAGTAGTCAGAATATAATATTTTCTTTTTAACAATAATCTAAAACTTTCTCTATAATAATAATGAGAAAATTTCAGTATCAGTAATTTCTCAATAATAATATTGAGACAATACTGAAACTGAATAATGAAACAACAGCTAAAATAAATCTGCTTGAGCAATGTATCGGATATATAATTGATGCTAATTTTAAATATGTTAAAAAAATGCAAAATACTTCATTGACATAAGATGTTGCGTGTATTGGTTACCAACTAAAACATGAGTTATGTCATGCTAGCTAACTCTTTGTACTTTGCCGGCACAGTATAAAGATGGCAAGTCTTCGAAATTCGGTGCAGCCCTCTGAAATTCATGGGTTAATGCCATTCCATGTAAATAATAATTCCATATGCTAAGTGATCTGGCTTAGACGTCAGTTAGACAAACGTTTATGAACCATATGTGTTGGTGTGCTTCTCTAAAGAGAAAAATATTCAGAAGGGAACATAATCCTTTTTTATTAAAATAAAGTTCTCATTTTAATATAAAATGTTTATTTAATATTGGAGGTTATTCAATAGAATGAGTATTATCAAAATCAAAAGCCTCATTTTGTCGATATATTAATATGTTAGCTGAACAAATCCATTGTTGAGCTTCAGCTCTTGAGAGCGCATACTGTGGATGAAACCAATATCCGAACGCTGCCACCGGATTGTGTTTGAGAAGCACTCGTACGAAATTGAATGACCAGAGGCCGAACAATAATGGGCGGCTGGTATTAAGTTTAGTCTTCTTATAATATCGCTGCCTCTTTTATTAAAACTAATAAGGTTACATTTAATCGGAATAGATTTACAAAAATAAATAAATACTTTGTTTACCTTTGACGGCTAGGCCTCCATTCGCAATACGATGTGTTATTTTGTACGACAGAAGCCAATGATTACTGCCAACGAATCGCTGAATCAAATCCAATCTTTGTCATTGCATAAGGATCTTATTATAATTAAAAGCTATCTGAGATACGTTTATTTTAATACGGAATGAAATTTATCTAATGAATGTAGAAAATAGTTTTTTTTCAATAGTTGAACTTAAACAAACGAGCCATTTATTGGTGTAGATTTGCTGTGAAAGTACAGCCCTCGCTTAGGCCATGTCTCTGAAACGCTAAGTAACTTCCAGTTAGTAATTACTATCCTGTTCAAGTTTAATGTATGTATGTATATTTTTGCTTTGTACATTCAAGTGTACAAGTGGTATTAATTAATTTTAAGAGCAACATGACTGTAAAATTTTGTTTAGAATAAAGGTAATGAAATGTTATTCTCTTAGCTCTAATACTTATTTTTATCAAAATATGTTATTGAATTAACACAAAATTGTAAATGTTTGAAGCTGTCGAATGCACTTTTGAATGCTGAAGATTAATAGGATACCAATAAGTTTTGTTATTTATGGACACATACTCTAATATACCATAAAGGCGCTTAAAGCTACTCAAATTTAATTGGGCCACTAGGTTGTAATTTATTTTAATATATAAAATGAATAAAAATTAAAAGCCTTTTGATTAGTAAATTTTTACGAACTAAAATAACTAAGTTTTTACCTACCAACGTATCTTCAACTACCAACAATTACTAAGCTATTGCTATAATTATTATCCGAGAAAATGTAGGTTTACTTAAAATGAACTATTGAATTGCGGTATTAAATTTACTATGGATATAATTAACTATTTATAAAGTTAGCTATAGGAATTATTCATTAACAATTTATGACATAAATAAATTAGGTTTGATAATTTTTTCTTGAATTTTTAGACATGTTTACATGAAACTATGACTATAGGTTTTTACTAAAAATAAATTTATTACAAAATCACTTACGTATAGATAATTCAAAGATCTACTATTCCATTTAATATTATTATAGTTTGCAACGCAAATATAAAATATATAGCAAACAATAGCAAAGTCTGTCCACCCACTAACCCGCATTGGACCAGCGTGGTGGGATACGGTCCAAAATTCCTTAATGGAAAGGTGTGAATTCGGGCCTATGTTTAGCAGTGGACTGCTTAAGGCTGTTTATGATGATGATGAAAATATCAACAATTGTTGTACATAAATCCAAACAATATACAAAAATCTGTTAAAGTGAACTTCTTGCAAGCGCCAATTTATAAAAGCTGAAATATAAGTTGTTTAATAATACAATTCCATAATAAAGACGTAGTGGCAGGAACAAGTTTTCATCGCAACGAAACTCGGTGAGGCCCTTCGTTTAATCCTACACCGGAACAATTGCTGCGATCCGTGTAATGAATCCTTAGGAAACGAATAACCAATCTTTTGTTTACCTTGTAATAACCCACTCTACTTATTATGAATTAAAGAATATAGTTGGTTTTTCACTGTTTGCGAATAATGTAGCGATTACACGTATAGTTGAGGACAAACTATAAAAGACAAAAACCTACTAACTATAAAAGGAAATAACCTTATCATACAAACTCCAGCAAAAGTCGTCCCAAAAGCATTGTGTTAAACCATATTTTCTTTAAATTGTTCAAATCGTAATGCATTCCCGTTTTTTTCAGACAACGCAGATATATCTGAACCACAATTTACACGTTCCAAGCAATATTAAATCAGTCGTTCTTAAAAAGATTACTTGGCAAATTAAAAAATCAAATGAGTTATCTCTAAATACTTTCTCGTTTCTTATTCTTTTGCAACACAAACATTAAAAACTATGAAGCGTTTGGGTTATATAATGTTTTCGACCTAAAAGCTCCTCGTCGCGTTACGAGTGCCACTTTGACCCGCAAACACATCCACATTACACGTGTAACCAACCAAGCATCCGGAACTGGAGCTTGCTAACCAGTCGCTTTTACTTTAACTGAAATTTAATTAATTAAACTTAATTATAGTCAAAACATCTCACCCAAATACTAAATTTATAATACTCTATATATTGTATGGCTAATTAATATAACATATATTTATTAACATAATTTCAGTGATACTAGATTACGGTAATATATCCAAATTGCGCTTATAAATTTCTATGAGAAAACTGTTATGAAAAAATTGTTGAAATTAACTGCTTTATCGTTTTTTCTTGTGTCTTATATTAATTTCCTTTTTTTTTGATGTTTCATGAGGTGTGCATCCTATAGGATGAATTATAATTTGGATTAAACACAGTTATATATTTAAAATTATTTTAATTTGAGAAACGGAAACTTTCAAAATCCAAAGGGTCTTATAGATGAGATGAAACTGAAACTGAGATAAATCTGAGTTCCCAGACTAAAATAAAGATTAAGACTAGAGTAAAATAATTTTGTGATGCCTTTTATTTAAGCGGCAACTATGAAAAAGAAAGTATGTACTAAATATGCCCAGTTCTTGTACTCCATATCAATTATTACCTTATTAAAAAAAATCGATCTGAAAGACAGTACAAGTTTTTCTTTGATAAATCTTTCGACATTGACAGAAAAATATTTCACAACTATTTTATTAAATAATACGACATTTTCGTACAAGCATTTTCATCAGGTAAAAATTCACACATTTCCGGTAATGTAAAATGAATATTAACCAAATCCACTGAGACTGCGCGTACAAAAAAGGGATGTCGCAGAATTATATGAGCTCTAGAATAAACATTACACAGCAAACATTTACACTCAAAAGATATTTTACATGAATTAATTTCAAAAATAAAAAACTTACTACAACGTCCGTTTTAACAAAAAAGTAATTTACAGATGAATGTAGATGATGGTACCTCGTCAGATTATATTTTATTGCGAAAAAAAAAGATTGAAGAAAAGCTTACAAATATGTTATTAACAGTCCGTCTTAAAAACATGTCATTCATTTCAGCAGACTACTTCAGCGTGTTACCGTTCTTAACCTGAATCGTCTCACTTTTCAACACTTTAGTTATAATGCCTATGTTAGTGTTTGAAGCATCTTCGTTATTAGTATAATTTGCATTGAAATTTTATTTTCATGGCGCTTATCTAAAAGTTAAATAAACCTGAATATATCTTATTTTGTATGCTTATAAAAATACTTGTCGCTTTATTGACGTTTTAAAAAATTGTAGTAAAATGTTTGCTCTATGAAATAATTAACTTATTATATTACAATATTTTTCTAAGTTCCACAATACATTCTTATATTTTTAAAATTAAAAGTAAAGCTGTATGTTGAGAGTGGAGTTACAGTTTATCTGTTGATATTAAACAGCCGATTTTGACATTTTAATAACGAACACATCAATTTTATTATATATTAATACATGCCCATTTCATGTATTAATCATCTTATTTCCCAGATGATCTGGTGATCCACTCGCATTGGCCTAAGCAAGTATGCAACGATGAAAAGTTAAGTCCTCGCAGAATTAGAACCCAAAGCCTCCTGATTTAAAAGCGCAAGCCGTTAGGTTACTGAGGAAGTTAAATAAAATAAACAAAATCTGCAACACGTATCTTCAATTACAGTATCTATGTTTTCACGAAAATGAGGAAATGAACCGGCATAGTCGTGTTTGGTGCCTCGTTAAAAATTCATGCGTCGAGAGTGAAAAACGCGTCTTCGCGAATCCCTTTTCAGTCAAGAAATTTCTGTTGTATTCACAAATTTGAATAAGTAGGAAGTACCTATTATTTACCTATAAAGGTTTTTCCGGTAACAAGATTACCTGATATAGTTAATGCTTATGCCGATTCTTATAATAATATTACTGAGATAAAACAAAACTGAATTTGTTTTATATTTTCATACATTTAATAATATATTTTTATCTTTTGAGGACTAGTAACTAAAAACTATAAAATATTTTTTGAAAGATTTAAATCAAGAAGATGGCAAAAAGTTTGCGTATTAATGGACTACACCTTAAAGTCCCTTATTCTTACATAGGAAGCAAAAAGTAGCAATAAAGCTATTAAATGTACATAATAATAATGTTCTCCAGTCGATTACGACTACGGCGGTCGATCTATATTAGAGATCAGCAAACTACGCAGCAGGCGCACTCCCTGTTTCTTTATACTCTCAAAGCCCGATGGGACGGATAACCGACACGACTGTTGAGAGTAAGGCGCAGGACCGAATATTTACATGCCCATCCGATACATGGATCATCTTACTTTTCAGACAATTGGGTGATCGGCCCAAATTGCCCTACCCAAGTAGGAAACTACAATGAAAATCAAATTCAAATTCAAATTCAATTCAAATACTAATAATAAAAACTAAAAAGAGTTTTCTATTCTAAACATTTTTATTAAACTAAAAGACAAACTGACAGTGTATTTGTTAAGTTTTTACTAAAAAAATATTTTTTTCATAATTAGGTAACGGTAACGTTGTAATAACTGCCTCCGTAGCCTAGTGGTATTGGCATTTGCTTTAGAAACAACAGGTCGGTGGTTCGAATCCTGCGGGGAAAAAGTTTCGTTGTTGTTTCCTAGTTGATTAGGACAGTTTGGGCCGATCACCCAATTGCCTGAAAAGTAAGATGACCCATGCGTCAGATATGCCCATCCGACACATGGATCATGGCATGTAAAAAGGCGGTCCACCCACTAACCCCGCATTGGACCAGCGTGGTGGGATACGGTCCAAAACCCCCTAATGGAAAGGGGTGTATTAGGGGAGGCCTATGTCCAGCAGTGGATGGTGGCTGATGATGATGATGATGAACGTTGTAATTGTAAGGAGGGTACAAAATTGCTGTTTCTTTTAAAATCACGCATATCATTTTTATTATGTTTCATACACGCATATTAAAATAAAAAAAGATTCTTCAAATATTTTGTACACTAAAATTAACGTATGAGATAAAAGGACATGAATAGTATGAAGAGAAAACATTTACATTCCTATACCGAGCCCGCTTGCGGCTACTCGGTGGCTTTTACAGTCATTATCATTGGTTAATTGTGCTATTTGAATGGCATTAATTGAAATGCGGCAATCAACTATGTAGTGTAATCACACAAGGCTAAACACTACATCACATACTACATCTATAATCTATACGAATATTGTAAAAAGCAAAGATTTATATTTATAATAATATTATATAATATTTAGAAATTATAATAGTTGATATAAATGATATATTTGTTTAAGGTTGATTTATGTAACAAAAATAAATTAAACGTATTTAGGTTAAATGTTGAAATGAATTCAGTTAAATAGTTACACTTTTTTGTTTTCTATCAAGGAACATAACTTTTTACAATGAATAGAAAATATAAAAAATAACAACTTGTCATATCCGCTTTTAAACTTTATTATTTATAGCATGTTCTCTCGAATGAGTGGTTGAAAAGTTCTTACATTGCGGAATGTTGTGCTGACGTGGAAAAAGCTTATGAAAGCTGCCCAGCCCATCCGAATCTTTCTGTTGGCCTCCCCAAAGTTGTTTCTACCTAGTTGGAGCGTTTGTCCTAGGTAAACGTACTCGAAACCACTTCGAGGGAGGTGCTGTCAATTGTGATCGGTCCCGGATCAACGTGCTCGTTAAACATGACCTTGGTTTTACAAGTTTATCCGGAGACCGATGCATGCAGAAGATTCAGCCAGGCTTTGCACCATTTTCTGCAGGTCCTTTGCGGTCCCAGCCATGATGACGATATCGTCCGCAAATCGCAGATGTGAGATGTACTCGCCGTTAACATTTATGCCGTGTCCTTCCCAGTTGAGCGTCCTGAACATAGTCCTCGCGCGGCGGAGAAAATTTCGGAGACATGACGTCTCCTTGTCTCACACCGCGGTGCAGGGGATAGGCTCAGTCTGCCCACTTTGGACTACGACAGACATAGTGGCGGCGTTGTACAGACATCTCAGCATCTCGAATATCGCCAATCAATTTGGCACCGCTGTAAGGACTCGAGGAAAGACCAGGTCTCGATGGAGTCAAAAGCCTCTCATAGTCCACAAACGCCATGCATGACAGGGGCTGGTTATACTCAAGTGTTCTGCATAACCTGCCTACTGTATGGATGTGTCTATGGTACTGTAACCCCTCCGAAACCCAGCCTGTTCTCGAGGCTGCGCTTGTCGAACACATACTACAAAACACATTCAAAGTCAATCAATCTACACATTTAATATTTAGAACCTTTTTATATCAAATATATAAAAATTATTACATATTAGAAATTTTATTAGTGTTATAAAAAGAGTAATTTTAAAGATGAAAACTTTGACTTTTATATACCGTGTACAATAGCAATGCAGTCCGCTGCGCTCAGTACTGCTGTCCAAACTTCGTTAAAATCGAACCACTAGAAGCAGGCTTTTAAAGTTCTCTGGTTTAAAGATCGTCGAACTGGAAACTACCGCATCTCAGCCATGCAGGGTCGCAGATGGGCGAGAGTCGAGACGGTTTGGACGCCCTGGAAGTAGGGATGTGAGATGAATGGAAATAAATCGATTTTATTTTATGAAATATTAATCGATTTGTCAATAATCGATTTTAATGAAAAGAATTTTTTTCTATTATTTAAAATCCTCCGTGGTTTTCATATTCCAATAGCAAACCTAAGAGATTCATTTCAACCATCAGATTCAAACAAATCAAAACTAAAAATCATAGCAATTAATGTTCTTTCAAACTTTCAAGGTAAGGGATAATAAAAACCAAAAATCATTTTTGATACAAATTCTCGGTAACATTAAACGTTTTATTATAAATTTAATGAGCACCTCAACAAAAAGATAACTTTATTATCGCAAAAACTAAAATATAAAACAAATTAAAAAAAATTACACAAATGTCCAGTCTTATTTTATCTGTGACTTGCATTAAAAATACCTACTTAGAATGACACTAAAAAACTAAGCCATGTTAATGGTCTTCAAAATAAAAAATATTAAACAATTTATTTAATATCAAATCCTATTTACGGATTTTGAGTTATTGAATATTTTATCCGACATTTCGGATCCATGATCACGGGCAGACATGCAGTCATGGATGTTGAAAAGAATCCGAAACGTCGGGAATAAATATATTCAAGTAAAGGAAAATCCGTAAATTAGTGGATTTGATATGATAATAATCGCGTAAATAAAAGAAATAATTATTTGTTAATATTTAGAAAGTTAACAATAACAAAATTAAAAATAATTATTGACATAAATGTCCCGCACATTGTACATTTGACTAGTACCTATTAAAATAAAATACTGAAAATGACACTTAAAAACTAAACGACGCAGTTATGGTCTCAAAAACAAAAAAAAAAACAATTCTTATTAAATAAATAATTCTTGGCACGAATTTTCAGTCATGACAGTTTAAATATGTCTTGATATAATGTATTGTTTCCGATAAGGATAAAGGGTCATCATCTAAATGAATTTTTTGAATCTAGGATCCAAAAACGTTGCAACTGAAAAAAGGTGCACTTTTTGGATGTTTTCAAATCTTTTATTAAATTCTGATTGTAAGGACTGTTTAAATTGTTCTTCCAAATCACTTGTTGGTGTAACAGTATCTAACGCAGCTCTCAAACATTTGCTAATCGGTATAGCTTTGCTGGAAGTCACGTATTTTTCCGGACTCATTTGTTCAGTGACGCTATGAAAAGGCTTTAAATTTTTTTTAATTTCTTTGAGCACCACAATTTCATTTGCTTGAAGCATTTGGTTTATTTATCAAAACAGATCCTATATTGCTGCTCAATAAAATGAAACGTTCAATCATGTATAGTTGCGACTTTCACCTTGTTGAGACGTCCCCAACGAGATGTTTTAATGTTCCCTCGGAAACATTTTGAATGGTTTGCGATTGTCTCAATTCCTCAGCAGCAACACCACTTTGGTGGAACCAAGTTACTATTTTTCGGACCTTATCTAAGAAAAATCCTTAATTTCACAAAAAATAAAATTGATTTCCGCAAACCTATTTTGTATTTCTGGATTTTCTGGCAACACTAAAACAAACGTCAACAAGCTTTTTCGTAATTCCTTTAAAGTCAAAACACCGGTCAATTTCAATACTCACTACGTGTCTCTTTCATCACTTAAAACTGTCAGAGTTAGCGCCACGCTACCCATAACAAAAAAAAAACTTATAAATTATATAAACTATAGTTGTATAAGCTATGATTCTTTTGCTGGTCTCAGTTGGAGAAAAAAAAACTAGTGCTAAAATGTCAACTTAGATAATGATAATAATAATAATTGTTTCTTTACATTTAAGTTTGAGTGTATTTCTATATTACTTTTTAAATAAAAACGTGTTTAAAAGCGATTAATATAAACTATTATGAAGGATTTAGTATGATTAAGTGTTCATCGGCGGAGAAATGTAATTTTTTTAATCATAACAGCTCTAACCTCACAACAACCTGCTAAAGATTTGTGTTACCTATTTATCAAACAATCCATAAAAAGCACTATTAATTCATTTTACCTGTAAGACAGTGGGATGTTTTCGTTCTATGTGTTGTATTAAGTTTGTAGTATTACTACAAGTTTTTAATTCTTTCGAACAGTACATGCATGTTGCTGTGGTAGCATCTTTCTTTATTATAAAATACTTTCTCCAGCTGCGTTCAGGTGTTTTATGGTTTGAAGTTTGTTTTATTTATACTACAAAAACAGGCTGTTAGGGCATCCACAATCTGTATTTGAAAATCGATTATTCGTAAATAATAATCGATTAAAAGAAAAATCGAGTATTTTTTAACATCCCCACCTGGAAGTAGCTTTGCTCCGGAATCAAGTATGTCACTTGTCTCGCCAGAGCAATTTAAGGTGGTGGGTGTTGTCAGACCTTATAAAGACATCCAAACCAAGTTCCACCGCTCTACGAAGTCTGGTTCAGGAGTTATCTGATTTTAAAACTCTGTTTAGTGTTGCGAGGGAGGGCTCCATGACGAATTTATATAAATCGAAATCCAAAATAAAAAATGGGGGCTCTCATGTCAAATTTATATAACCCCAAAAACAATATAAATTATGTATATATATGTATACCTTAGTATAGCGTGGCGACACGTCGCCATTACAAGCGTCGCCACGCCGTGCTTCACATCAAAACTGACCGACTTGTAACAGCGCATAACTATTTACGCAACATAAGCAGGTAATAACGTGCTCTCCGTACAAAATTGCGTCTCATTTTCTGCCATCGCATTTCAAATCTTTGATAACTTTTAAGGTATTAATTTCATTAACATTTCGTTTATGACACGTTTTATGTAAATAAAATGAAGATTTTTGTAACGCAATAATTTTTACGTAAACTTCTTATTTTCATAACAACTTAATTTCTAGCTACATATTTGTTCCCAAAAGGTAAAAAATAAACTTAATTTCACTTAACTACAGTTAATATATTTACTACAGCTGTTAACTATCTTTCGGATTTTTTTATACGTACATCTTATAAAAAAGTATAGATCTTTTATTTATCAGGGGATCGACCGTCTTGGCGTTCATTGAAAAAGGCCTACCTCCAGCAGTGGACGGATAAAGACTGCTAATGATGATAATGATAATGATAAACCATTTCATACAAAAAAGTTTCGCCACTATTCACGACTGGAAGTAAGTTGTATGGAATAACGCCAGTGTTACATGCTAAATTCTTAAAACGTATTTTAATATTATTTTTATTTCAGGTGTAATGTTTAACGATTACTATAAATTAACTATGAGCAAAATTTTTAAAATGCAAATTGTTTGTTCACGTAACTATATCAAGATGACAAGATTACAAATTGCGATGTCTGTGTGATGTGTAATAGGTAAACTTACACTTAGACTTTGAACCAGTCTCCGTTAGATTGCTGTAATGACTTTTAAATATAACATACTGTTGTGATTTTCTCATAGTCTGAATAATTAATAATGAAATCTACAATTTATGTGTATCATATTAATGGCATGTGTCTAGTCTAATCTGTAAATTACTGTAAAAAAAACATTTCGAAATCATAATAAAAATAAATCGAAAAGACACAAAAATCCGGATCAATATGGTTATATTAAAAAAAGTTTAAATGTCTTCTCTTGTATGTAATTTAAAATAATATAAACTTGGAACAATAATATAGAAGCGCTACATTTTTTTTATAAATGTCGATCTTTATTTGTTATGAATTGTACCTATTACTTTACAGTTATAAATAATTTAATCATTTATTTAAGTCATATCTTTTAACGATCAATACAGTGCAAACTGTACGTACCTCCTTTTACTCTACGGAAACTCTGGAATGTTATGATCTGTTTAGTATAAATTTAAGTGTTATCTTCCTGTCGGATACATCCGCTGCTATGGGAATTAAATGAGTTGTTGAACAAAGCTGATTATAGGCTTGCCAGTTGTTTCCTGCCGCTTGCATCATTCCAGAGTTCTCATTGGGGATTGAAATGTGGAACGATCCTAGCCGACCTCATAAAACTTTAACGCATTACATCAATACGGAACATGTAATAGGTAAACTTACACTTAGATAGAATTTAAGAAAACGAAAACTTAAGTGGCCTTGTGTAAGGCTGTTCGGAAGTTCTTTTATGACGCTAAAGCTTTCTTGTCATTGAGTGATTGTAATAAAAATGCGAATTAAAAAAAAGTAATCACCGTCATTATAATATTTCTTGATGTATGTTTTATCTTTTTTTATCAAATTTTATTATAGGTAATACAACATTAATGAACTTTATTTACGGAATTCAATGAAGATTGGTATCAAGGCCTCGCGGCGCAATATCTTATTACAAAACGAGCAAATACTACATATCTAGTGCTTACACTAAATACTTATAGAATTATCCTATTGGTGAGCATGATACCAAAAGTTAATGTTTATAAAGGCAATGAAAAACAAAAAAGTGATCCGTTTGATCACTGTAAACATTTAAAACTAAAGAACATTTAAAAGTGGTATAATGACCAATTACTGGTAATCTGTAGTGCAACTGCATGAAGGGAGGTTAATTCGAATGTTGCAGAAATAACGTAACCGCGTTTTAATACTGTTGTATGAGAATTGGCACAGAGGTATAGATTTCCTTGCTCCCATAGCCCTTAAATAACGGATTGGGGTAAGTCTGTTACCAATGGACATGGGACGTGACAGAGGGAACGCTAGGTTCGATGCGCCATCTTGAGTGGACCTTAGGCCCGAGACAGGACTACTACAGCGGCCAATGGTAGTGGGGATAAAAAAAGTGTAAAACGTCACTGTGACCCCATCCTTGGGGCGCCGTGATTGAACAATATGGTGGTTATAGTCAGTGCGAGACCGATATAACCCGTCTTTGTCCCCGCGAGGACGGGTATGCGTAAGCATTCGCCACGTAAAAAGAGAATGAAATGGATTACTTCTTTTCACCTTATTAACGACTAATTGTAATGCACAGCAAACACTATAATTTAAATCCTGCAAGGTAAAAAGTTGAAACAAAAGAAACCAAGCAGACTAACAATAAAAGAAACGAGTAAAAGGATGCATTAACCTCGAGTTGCAGAACATTTCATTGTGTACAAGGATTAAAAACACTGCTTATTGTGAAGCGTATAATGAAAAATAATATGAAGCAATATAGAACGTAAATTTATTTGACCTAGTTTTATATGTGAAGTCCAATGTAATAAAAATTATGTAACAAAAAATTTACAGAATTTTAAAAATAACTCATCGGATTGCAAAATATAAACTTTGAGGCTTTTACCGTAACTACATGCAATAGGCAATTCGTTCTAGGAATATTGCGTTATATTACGTATATTATATTCTATTCTGTTACATTATGCTGTTTTAACTAAGTGATGAAACTTTCATGTAACTCGGGTTGGACTGACGAATTCCCAACGAGCTGTTCGGAGCCTTAATGCCAGGAAACAACTGGCAAATCCTATAATCGGCTTTGTACAACAACTTATTAGGTATGCCCTACTCCCAGTGCGGTGGAAATGTTAGAAAATTAAACTCAAATTGAATTGTTTACAATATGGTTAGCCATCGTAGAATTGAGATACAAATGTAACCACGGTAAAAGCTCCTTCTTAAGGTTTGTATATTTGTCAAAATAGTATATACAGATTGTGCTATCTCTTAAAAACAAAAAACCGATTTCTTATTTGTGTTAATTTTGTTATTTTAAGCATGTGATATGTTATATACGTATATATACACATATATCATCGTAATATGCAGACATCCGTAGCACAAATTGTAAATAATAGTAGTAGTATACTTAAGTCTTTTACCTAACCATTTTTCCAAGTTATAATAATATTATATCTTTATTTTTCTCTTTACAGATAGTTTCGAAGAATCATAAAAAAAATTCGATGTTGCAGTTTTAAGTCGGGGAAGTTGGCAAAGCGTTTCTTTTGTTCGTCGTTCACTGATTGCGTTTGGTTCGAATTTGAGCTGAGAGAGTTGCTTTAAGATGGTATACAGTCCCCCCGAACAGGTTCTCGCTTTGTCGTAGCGGTGGGGCTCACCTGCGGCTTGGGTCAGCCGCGTGTAATGTGAGAGGAACCTGGCCGGCCTGAGGTGTAAGGCCGGCTGTGGAGTAGGCTGCTCGAAGCGGGCTGCACAAGCCCGCTTTGGATGCGCCTTTGGAGGGTGCGAGGGACGGGTTGCAGGAGGTAGGTGTGCCGCTGCTGCGGGTCAGGTCCCTGACGCAGGATGCGGTGTCTTGGGGTGAGGGTGTTTTGGCAGTGTCACTCGACATCGCCAACGCATTCAACACCCTGCCCTGGGCCTGCATAAAGGAGGCGTTCCGATACCACGGGGTGCCTCCCTACCTGCAAAGGGTGTTCGGGGCCTACCTGTCGCATCGACGTGTCGAGTTCCCGTGCCGAGATGGCTCCGGACCATCGAGGTGTCGTGGAGTTCCACAGGGGTCGGTGTTAGGACCGCTTCTGTGGAACGTTGGTTTTGATTGGGTGCTACGTGGCGACAATATCGAGGGTGTCGACGTCACTTGTTACGCGGACGACACCTCGTCACGCCGTGGCACCATTTTCGCAGGGCTGCGATTCTCGCCACTGCCGGGGTCGCTCAAGAATTGGGCGCATCCGGCGGTAGGACTAGAGGTGGCGCTCGAAAACCCGAGGCCCTTTACTTTATGGGCCTCGGAACGCTCACCTGCGGACGCCTACATAATCATTTGTGGCGTCCGCGTCGACGTCAAGCCGACGATGAATTATCTCGGCCTAGTCCTAGACCGCCGATGGAAGTTTTGCGCCCATTTTGAGCGCCTTGCGCCTAGAGTGGCGAGAGCAGCGGCAGCTCTCGGCAGACTGCTCCCCAACACCGGAGGACCCAGCAGCTCCTGTCGCCGCCTGTATGCCGGAGTCGTTAGGTCCATGGTCCTGTACGGGGCACCCGTGTGGGCCGACACCCTCCAAAAGGAGAGTACGGCAGTACTGAGGAGAACCCAGAGGGTGTTGGCGATCCGGGCCGTACGGGGCTACCGGACCATCTCCGGCGAGGCGGCGTGCCTGTTGGCTGGCTCCTTACCCTGGGACCTGGATGCAGAAATCCTCGCGTCACTGTTTTTCTGGCGCGAGGAGGCGAGGTCTCGGGGCTGTAGGCCAGCCCCGGAAGAAATAAGGGGGCGCAGAGACGAATTGCGCTCCCTTGCAATCCAGGAGTGGGAGTTGCGGCTGGAGCACCCCAGCGCCGGCCGTCAAACAATAGAAGCCATACGCCCCGTTCTTAAGTGGTGGCTAGAAAGAGGACATGGCTCCCTAACATTCCGCGCGACGCAGGTTCTCTCGGGACACGGCTGTTTCGGGAGGTACCTGTGCCGCGTGGCCGGTAGGGAGCCTACAGAGGAGTGCCACCACTGTCGCGTATGTGCCGAAGAGACGGCCCAACACGCGTTGGAAGAGTGCCCAACCTGGGTCGAGCAACGCCGAGAGCTGCGTAGTGTCGTAGGGCTCGACCTTTCGCTTCCTGCCGTAGTGCGCAGGATGCTAGAGAGCGAATGGTCGTGGGGCGCCGTCCTTGCTTTCTGCGAGGACATGATGGCCTTGAAGGCTATCCGCAGAAGAAGGCCAGGGCGCCGAAGAGTGGCGTACGCGCGCAACCTTCCCCCCTGATACTGAGCCTCTAAGCGGCCGGCAAGAGGGTGCCCGCCGCCCAGAGAAGGGCTCAAGAGGGAGCGCCGTGCTGTTTGTTCCGGCACGGCGCCTAAAGCGACGTTCCGGGTGTCCCAACACACCCGGTGAGAAGAGGCCCGAAAGAGGCGAGGGCCACGTCGCGCCGGGGTCGCCGAAGACTGTCATCAGCGCCCGCGGCCCCGGCTACAACGACATGAGAAAGGAACAACCGTTGGTTTTTTAGTGGGTATACCGGCCGCTCCAACTTGGTCCGGGGAGCCCCACATATCCCCGCTGCCCTCACTTTGGCGGCGGGGAATCCGTAAGCTGGATTTTTCCATTCGCGGGGAAGAGGAGTGTCGGTAGATCGTAGGCCGCCCTATCCTCCGCGACTCGGCGGGGCTGCACCGCTGATGCGGTGTGGAGGGGCCGTGAGAGGAGGGGACATTCGGCACGATGTCGTCGATATCTTCTCCTTCTACGGCCGAAATGGAGCTAGGGGCGGAGCTTAACATCTGGGCCGCCACTGGGGATGGGAGGATCGTCCCTGAGTGGGTTGGGAACTCCTGGCTCCCATGGCCCCTGTGTAACAGACTCGGAGGAGTCTGTTACCTGAATACAGGGGCCGAGACAAAGGACGCGCTAGTTCCGACGCGCCCAAAGGGAGACAGATGGCCGTAAGGCCGAGACGGAGCTGCTACGGCGGCTAGCGCTGGTGGGGTCGCAGAAGACTGCCAAGCGTTCCTGTGGCCCATCTCTAAGGCGCCAAGTAGGAACAACGTGGAGGTTTTAGTCGGTGCGAGTCCGACATAACCCGTCTTTGCCCCCGCGAGGACGGGTATGCGTATTTCCCACGGTTAAAAAAAAAGATGTATACTGTATAAAGGATTGTAGTACGTCCCAGTCTTTGTACAATGTGGATGTTGAATATCGAAAAGGAAGGCCCACCGCAATTTTAATGCTGCTCGTTGTGCTCTCTCAACTAGTAAAAGAGTAGTTTTTGTTAGTAGACTTGAAAATGTATGTCAGCTTACTGAATCTTGTGGCGAGTGATTCTGCATGTTGTTTAAAAGTTAGTCTGTAGTCTAGAGTTACTCCGAAGTATTTGTGGTTTTAAACTCTGGTTACGACGGGACAAGAACAGTTTGAGCTACTGCGGGTACACTCTCGGGGCTCTCTACTGGGCTCGTATTGTATGATGAGCGGAGGCTACGAGGTTGCTTTTAAATGTAAAGGGTTATATCACACTTTTACCGGCGTTAATACTCAGGAGATAGGATTGGAACCAGTCGCTCACTCTATTTAAACCTTCCTGAACACAGTCTTTTCTTTTCTTCTTTGAATTATCATGGCTTTAAATCCATCCAGATTTACCTGAATAACTGTTTTTACGCTGAGCAACAGGCGTCTGACCTCCACAACCCAAAGGGTAAACTGCATTCTAAGGATTAATTAGTTGTCAGTAAATTAAAAGACTGACTTTCTATAACGGCTGCCAAAGATAGTCTTGACAACATGGGCCGACATTTTACATGTCCATCCGACGCATGAATCATCTTACTTTTCAAACAATTGGGTGATCACCCTAATTATCCTAACCAACTAGAAAACAATAATAATTTTATTAGATAATTACTAAGTAATTTGTATTCGAATCAACGACTTCCGGTTTATAAAGTAAGGGCCAATACCGCTAGGCGGAGGAAGCGGTTTAGTAGAGTACTTTAGTATCGATTAAAAATTGCTTTCATGTTTGAGTTTTCACAAAATTTAATTTAATAAATGCAGGTCACATAGACACATCACTCATTATGCTAAAACCATTTACGATTATGCACGCTCTCCCGATATCTGTTATGAGGATCGTTGCAGCGAGCAACACAAATTGACTACACAAATGTGAGAAGTTTAACTTGAAGCGGTTGCTATTTAAAATCAAAAAGATAAATATTTTTTACTAAATATTAATGATATATTTGATACAACTAAAATTATTTCACAAAAGATAACCATCTTACCATGTTACGACATATTAAAACCAATTATCCATAATCAGCCTGCGTTAGTCCACTGCTGGACGTTGGCCTCCCCTAATCCATTGGAGGGTTATTGGACCGTATGCGGGTTAATGGTAGACCGACTTTTTACATGCCCATCCAACGATCAGCCCCAATTGCCCTAACAAACTAGGTTTCCTAAAACAACAACGAAACATTTGTTGAGTCCCTGCAGGATTCGAACCCAAGACCTCCGGTTTCTAAAGCTACGGAGGGAGTAAAAAAAACTATACTGCTTGACCTTGAATCCGGTCAACTTTTTTTATTTAATCTTATTACGAGTAATTTTTTCTTTTTGTTTGGCTTTCCAAAAGAAAAAGGGGCACAATAACAACAAGGTATTGTTTTATGGACCTATTTCGATGACACTTTTTCTTAATTAGGTCATCAATGTGCTCCCCTCCTTGGTAATAAAAAAGAAATATTTAACTTGTGCGACAATTTAAAAACGCTAGCTTAACCTTAACACATAGGTTAAGACAAAATGCTAAAACGTTGTACTTCTTTATTAAATTTGAAAGGTAGTCATCGCAATTACTTGATAAACGAGACGTAACATCTATAGTCTCATTGTCCTTAGATGAGATGAAAGGACTAGGAGCGTCTTACATTATGGAACAGGTGTATTACCTACCTTCAGGTGAATGTACCTAGTCTTGTCACTCTTTTGATTAATAAAAAAGCCAACTAGTCTTGTTACCAAATTTATTAATAAAAAGTACTTAGTTGGTCTGTTAGATGACATCCTAAACCAAACTTCTAATTGTTCATAATAAGGCTTTGTGTATTCGTTGAAGCGCTATAATCTTAAGATTAAGCTTGCTGAATAATAACATTACCTTCTATCATAAATACGACTAACTTCCATGGTAAAAGCGCGGGGTGAAGCTAGTTTAAAATTTTCTTAAACATATATTTTAAAGTCGATGTCTTATTACAAATTGTTTTAATATCTTCTTAAGTACAACTGATTTAGTCTGATTACTATATTTGTTTAATTAGGCCCCCTTTGAGAGGAAAATAAACAAACAAACCAAGTTAAGTATTATAATGCATTCGTATAACTTTTATACGAAGACAAATTTCGGTTACTGAAACGAAGCCAGTGTAATTGAATAACTTTTTCTTTGATCCGTATAACAGGATCTCAAAGGACGGGTGAGTAGGTATTCACGCGCGGTGTTGGCTCATCGTTTACTTGTTCAGAATATCATCTTTTGATGGTAACTTTTTGAGTATTTTAAGGAGAAGTCTTTTAATGATATAATTGATTGATGGGAGCGATCATATATCGGAATCATCGCAATTTTTGTTGAATGACCACTTAATCGTACTGAGTAAGCACCATATACCAATTTCACGCTGTGATAGTATTGATAATTATCAATGCATTAGAAAAAAAACATATGCTGCTAAAGTTAAAGATAAAATAACGAATGTAAAAAAAAATGCGAATCTTAATATCTTTCTTCCTTATGTCAATTTTGTGGTTTGTGTTATAAGAACGTAATAGTTAGCACCAGGAAAGAAATAAAATATACATCCTGAAGCCTTGTAGCAGTTTTGTTAGCTTTTTTCGCCATTTGAGGTATATCATTATATCATATTCCACTGCTGGACATAGGCATCCCCTAATACACCCCTATCCATTAGGGGGATTTCGACCGTATCCCATCACGCTGGTCCAATGGGGGTTAGTGGGTGAACCTACTTTTGACATGCCCATCCGACGCATGGATCATCTTACTTTTCAGACAATTGGGTAATCAGCCCAAATTGCCCTAAGCTACTAGAGAACAACAATGTAAATTTGTTGAGTTCCCGCAGGATTTGAACCCACGACTTTCCAGTTTCTTAAGCGCACGCCCTTACCACTAGGCTACGGAGGCAGTCTTTTTTATTTTTTGATACAGTAGTGGCTTAATATCTTGACCAAAGTATCATGCTGTACACAGTAAAATGCTTTGGTTAAGTCACAGAAGACACCTTAAGCATTGTGTGACCCGTCCCATGCCTCAAATATAGTTTTAACAAGATGGGCACCTGCATCGGTTGCAGAACGACCCCGTTGAAAATCGTACTGTTTGTTATTAAGTATACTATGAGAATTAAAAGGTATAATAGTAATTGGTTAAGAATTATTTTCCCAAAAATTTTACCAAACGCAGGCAGTATAGAAATATGTCTAAAGTTATTGGGGTCTGTAGTACTGCCTAATTTAAAAACCGGAACAAGTTGACTGTGTTTCATAAGGTAGGAGGCGGTTATATCATTATGTATGATTATTATATTTTAAAATAGTCCAATTAGTTAAACATAAAAATAATTTTAGTCTGTCAATTTTTAAGGTAATAATATTCAAAACAAATTCCACCTAGACAACAAAAAATAAATTTAAAGAAATAGTGAATTTCACATGATTTTAACTTCACCGTTATCGTGTTTTTATAAGTAGTTTGTTAGAAATAAAAACCTAATCGATTTCAGTCTACCTGATATTCCTTTCTTTTCTATTTTTATGATTAATCTAGGTCAAAAACCACATTATACATCTTAGTGTGTTTTAATTAACTGTGCAGTTTTTTTTCATATAATCTCTCTTTTTTAAATAATTTCGAACACAATTTCCAAAGATTTTTTGGTTAAACTCTAATCAGTCTTAGTTGTGTACTACTTATTATTATACATACTAGTATAAATATATGCGTTAAATATCTCAAGAAAATAATATTTTATGATCCTTTTTTTGAGAGATTTAAACAAAATTGTTACTAAAATGTTTCTAAGCTTTAAAAATTATACTTAAAATCCCCGGGAACGGAGGCAACTGGGAAGTGGACAACGTGAGATTATTTTAAGAGGACGTCCTCGTCGACATCGCCGAGGAGGTCTTCACTAATTAAAAGCACACGTCAAAGGTTTCTAAATTGCAGGAATCATAAAAATGTCTGAAAAATACGTTTTCATTATTTAAATTCTTTCACATAATACCATGATATATACTAATATTTTAATTTTTTTGCAAAAACTGTAATTTCATTTTCATCTATATTTAAACTAAATTATGAGAAGTGTCGATAAACATCGGCCGCTCTTTATTTGGGTTAACGATTTAGGACTCTAGGCTGAATCTTACATAAATTAAATTAATAAATAAATACCTTGGAACAATAACTAAATCAATTAGAAATCCCTAATTGTATTTAAATCGAAAATTAAAAAAAAATTAAAACGAAACCGTATTGATTATCGTACATTGAAACATCATTTATTATGTTTTCTAAGTCTCTAAGGTGAGGTGAAAAAAGCAGTTAAAACATTAGGCACACCATTTTATTACTTTTTATGATATATTTTTTATTATAACAACTAATGTCTACATTGTTTATATTATACATTACTACAACTCTTATTCAGCGAAACGAGTTGTAGAAATACGTCTACTAGAGGTTACCATATAACAAAAAAAACTGATTTAAATTAAGTTATTTGTTTCTTTGGGAAGTCTGTCAAAAATTGTTATTCGTTTTAATGATAATTTCAATGAACAGTAGAACCATCGACTGCCTGTATATAACTTTAGGACAAACATGTTTATTCTTTTTTTACATCGCTATTTGTTTATTTGTTTCAATACATTTGGTTGATCGGAGTCTGCGGACCGTATTTCAACAAGCGATGCCAGCGGAAGTGCGACATCACTTCCGTCGCACCCCTTTTGTCTCTTTACTAGATTTAAATGATATTTTTCCCCACAGTTACAGCAAAATTTCAGATAACGGTTTATTTTGCTAATATTTCCATGTACTTGATGTTATTGTCCATGTATTTGTATTATCTTTTCAGTAGTATTAATATAGTCAGTAATATTTAAAAAAAATGAGTCTAACACATAAATAATTATCCTTCTAATAAAATGAAGCGCCTCATCGTTACGTCGTAGAAAGTGGCATTATAGTATAATTGATATTAAAAAAATACATAAAATCAGATTGACTGAACTACATCGCCTAGAGGTAGTTCGGGTAAAAGATCTTTTCAAGAATAAAATATTACAATGTAAAATCAAAACCCCGGCCTCACCGAGTGCTTAGAACTGACTGTATTATAAATAAATCATTTAAAACCAAGATAGAAAATGGATTCAGTCACCCTCAGTGACCTAGGCCTCGACTTCGAGGACCTAAAGAATCGTCCACCGGCGGACACGGTAAGTATCGCGAGGCCTCACCGCGCAAGGCCAACCCTGCGCGGTGAGGGCCTCCGCGGATACACATAGCGCACACCATGCTCAACGCGAGCAACCACACCCGCGTCGGAAAAGTGTCCAACCATCCATTCGGACACCCTATCCCCGCTCACATCACCCAATAACTCCGACTCCGAAATGGAGCTGGATCAATCCCGTCCGGTCACCGAGGACGAAGACGCAGGAGGGTTCCTGCCGGTTAGTTCGCGCAAAAAGAAGCGCAAGAGCAGGGCCTCCCCTGCTACATCACCAACCCCGCCACCTAAGGCGCCAAAGGCGTCGGCGGAAGTGCTATCGGCCCCTAGGCCATCAACATCGGCCACAGAGCCAAAAGCCGCCTCACGGCAACCCATTCAGGCCGCCTCACGGCCAACAACATCGGCCCCATCAAGGAACCACTTGCGCTTCACAGCAAACACCATCCGCTGCTTCACAGCAACCTCCGGCTGCCTCTCAGCCACCATCAATCCCACCTAGGGATAAGAAACCTCCGCCGATCTATATTCGGTCAAAGGAGAAATGGGCAGAACTACGGTCCGCGCTGTCCAATAAATATAAATTCACAGCAGCCGACTCGAGCCAGGGCATTAAATTGCAACTGGAAAACAGTGACGCACACCGTCAAGTTACGTCGTATCTTTTAAAGAACGACTATTATTACCACACATACGCGCTCCCGGAAGAGCGCGTACTTCGGACAGTCGTCAAGGATGCAGCTGAAGGAGATGCCCACAGAGGACATCTATAATTTCATTAAGGACAAAACATCCCAATTTACTCGGCCTTCCGCCTAACCCATCCCAAAACTAAAAAGCCTTTTAATGTGGTCCTTCTGACCTTAGAACGCTCCACCGAGGGCAAAAAGGTGTACGATCTACACCACATATGCGACATAAGTCGCATCACATTCCACGCGCCACACTCAAATGGCCTTCCTGCGCAGTGTCATAACTGCCAAATGTACGGGCACTCGGCCCGTAACTGTCACGCACGCCCTCGCTGCGTCAAATGCCTTGGTGACCATGGTGCACCTTTGATAGACCCGAGATAGGGAAGTACTCACCACGTACGAACCGCCGGCATGCGTTAACTGCCAAAGCGCTGGCCACACGGCCAATTATCTGGGCTGCCCCAAGGCACCCAAGCGCAAACCACCACCACCTTCATCCGTCCCAAGGCGCCCCCAGGTGCCTCCCCTTACTTCCTTCCCGCCCCTCCGACCTATTCCGGCGTGGCAAACCACAACAAGCGCTCCGCGCAGCGCTCCAATGCCCGCGTGGCAACAACAACCACCACAGGTAGCGCCGAGCGCCCCGCGTGGCGCCGCACCAAAACCAAGCGCTCCGCGTAGCGCCCCACAGCTTGCTAGCCATAGCAATGGCAGCAACTTGGAAACATTAGCCGGACAGATTGACTTCGCAGAGCTCGATCGTCTTACCGCAGAATTCGACGCCGTCGTCGGAAATTTCGGAGCCCGTCTTGCCATACTTCGTAAGTATAGGCAATTAGTCGACTTAATTACGGGACGTTAATGAATAGTACGCCCATACTAAATAATAGAAACGGCCCGGGCCGTCTAAAGCCACGCGCAGTTAACATTTCATTTTTCAACGCAAACGGTCTCGCGGATAAAAAGACCGAAATCTCAGTTTTTCTACGCGAAAACGACGTCGACATTCTACTGGTGCAGGAGACGTTCCTAAAGCCCGGAAGAGGAGATCCGAAAATAGCTAACTATAATATCATAAGAAATGATCGGGCCGGCGCTTCACACGGCGGCACGCTCATTTATTATAAAAAGTCCCTGCACTGTGGCAATCGACACGCCGTCGACGCTAACGCACTAGAAGCCTTGGTCTGTAGGTTAGCCATGACAGGACACGCACCAATCACCGTAGCCTCGGTCTACTTACCATGTAGAAGCTCTTCCGAGATAACTCAATCCGACTTCGAGACGCTATTCTCCCTAGGATTAATAGGCCGTCATTCTGGCAGGCGACTTCAATAGCAAGCACACCCGATGGTACAGTTACACAATCAACTCGCGAGCTGCAGCACCAGATGCACTATCTGAACTACTTAACTTCAGTATCGTTGCTCCGCTTGAACATACGCACTACCCTCACACGGTAGGCCACAGATCGGATGTGCTTGATATTGCCCTCCTTAAAAATGTCAATCTCACTTTTAGAGGTATAGAGGTCATAGAAGATCTAACCTCCGATCATCGCCCAGTCATCCTCAAACATCCAAACCAAAACTATAATTGACTGGCGCAAACTGAAATGTCAGCTAGACAGCACTTGCTCACCGCACCTAGATGCCATTCCTAAAGTCCTGCACAGTGCTAATGACGCGAATCTCGCTGCTCATGCGCTCACAAGACATGTCCAAAGTGTTGTCGAGGCCTCCTCGAAGCAAGTCCCGGTGGAGGAAAACCCCCGCTGGGCCTTGCCAAACGACATTAAGGACCTCTTGCGACGCAAGAGGGCTGCGGTTCGGCCACGATTGGTATCCAACCGAACGGAACTGAAGAAGTTGCGCGCCCTTGAACATCAGTCCAAGACGCGCATAGCTGAATTCAGGAACGATCGGTGGGATACAGATCTAAGCAACATGCACCCATCCCATCAAGCCTTCTGGCAACTTCCCAAAAGCCTAAAGGGCGGAATCGGAACCCCTCCGATGCCGCCTTTATCCCATCCTAACCTTCCTGATGCTCCTCTAGCGTTTCTCGATGAAGAAAAGCCGAATGTCAGCCGACAGCCTCGAGGCACAATGCACGCCAAGCACTCAACCGATCGACGCCGCTCACCGCCAAACGGTGGAGAGCGAGGTCGAGCGGTTGACTCAACTTCCTCCTCGCGATGTAACTTCACCGGTGACCGGAAGCGAAGTCAAGTCGATTATCAAAAATCTCAAACCTCGGAAAGCCCTGGCACCGACGGAATAAACAACGCGTCATTAAAATCCTACCGGAACATATAATTAACATCCTAGTCCTAATTTATAACGCAGCTCTTTCCAAGGGTATTTTCCCAAACACTTGGAAGGACGCTGAGTTATAGGGTTCCTCAAACCCGGCAAACCACCCGCACTTTCCAGTTCTTATCGTCCTATTAGCCTCCTCAAGGGTTTCGGAAAAATATATGAACGTCTTGTCCAAGCTCCGCTTATTAGATTTATGGAAATCTAAAGCCAAAACACTCTTGCACTCACCAAATTCACTGCATCACGGAGAAAATTAAAGTCAGCTTAATACGAGGCCATCACACGGGAGCGTTTCCTCGACGGTCAGAAGGCGTTCGATAAAGTATGGCACGAAGGCTATATACAAGTTATATAAGCTCGAGCGTGCAGACCGTCTCGTACTCATCATACGAGACTTCTCAGGAATCGAACGTTCCGATACCGCGTAGAGGGAACCAAATCACTACTTCGACTGGTCCGTGCCGGCGTACCCCAAGGCTCCGTATTAGGACCAACTTTTCACATTATACACCAACAACATCCCACAACACCGTCTTAGACACCTGCCTTATTCGCAGACAACACCTGCATATACTCAACCAGTAGATGTCCTATCCTAGTTAGTCAAAGACTCCAATCCGCAGGCCAATATCCTAGGGAATGGTTCCGGAAATGGAGAATAGAAATAAATCCTTCCAAAAGCGCGGCCATTTTGTTCACGCGACGAGATCCGTGCCTTCCTTCCAATGTCCGACTCCTAGATTGCCCTATCCCTTGGGTCAAACAGACCAAATATCCTGGGGTAATCTTAACAACTTGACATTTGGCCCGACATAACGCGGGTCAAAAACAGAGCGGCCTACGTCTTAGGTCGACTATTTCCACTAATAAACTCTAGAACAGTTATCTCTGGCAATAAGGTGTTGTTATACAAGACAGTCATACGTCCAATTTAACATATGCCAGTCCGCTTACTGCAAAGCAATCACACTTGAAAGCTTCAAGTCCTGCAAACAGATTCATGCGCAGGCCAGTGCGCTGTATACCTGCGCAACATTGACCTGCACCTGGATCTGAAATTGCCTCTATCAAACAATATCTAAAACAAGCATCTATCCGATATCTCGACTCGGCTTCGCAACACCCAAACGATCTAGTTCGAGCGCCGCCGCTTACGAACCAACAATTTCACCTGCTAAAACGACGTCCATCGAAGAGCGCGAAACGCGATAACGGATCCGGACGATGAGACTACAATCGTGCAAGCACGTTTAAACCTCTACGCACACAACTTGTCCTCGCCGTCGAGGACAAACTAGTACACCGTACAACAGATATCGGCACGTACCAGGCCGATTCTCACCAACCAGATAGGGCGGTAAAAATCTTCCACTAATAAGTCCGTAAAAGCAAATTATCGAGCCGAGGTTCGCTCCACCGGGGCGCCCTCGATAAATGTTGCTAACGGGTATAGGCATGGACCTGACCAGCGGCTGATCGAGCGAGGCTCGGCCCTCTTGGGCACCCTCGATCAGCTCCGCTTACGGGATAAAGAAGTGGAGTCGAGCCGAGGTCCCCTCAGGGGTCCCTCGAGCTAAGCTTCACAGAATAGAGGTGAAGTCTGCACACTTAAAGTCTGCACAGCCCCTCGAACCCGACGGGTTGTAGCGGTTAACTCCACCAACGTGAGTCATCCGTAAAAAAAAAAAAAATGTAGGTTATATGCGCTTATAGCACTTTTACTGCAATGGCTCTGTTAATAACACTCAATTCATTAATATATTTTCAAAAAAAATTTTTACCATACTTACACAGAGCTCTATCATTTACACTATTATTAAACACATAAAAATGTATTAGGCTTAAAGTTACGTAGACCTTATCATCAATTCACCCCTGAATTACCCCTTTATCGAAAGTTTACTGTCCTCTTTCAAACATTACCAAAGGACAATTATTTAGTCACTCGTAACCGAAATCCAGAATATTTGTACAGGACCGTTACACATCCTCTGTTTGTTTTTCTGTTATTTGTATTCCCAACCTTTGACTAGCCCACGTTAACTTAGAAAGGATAGCGTTTTCCGCTTATAAAATGTTGGCTTATAAAGACAAAATGTCAACGCTCATAATTTTTTTTTCAAGTCTTTCTTAGAATTTCACAAGTACAAAGAAATATCCTCCTTGTCGATTCTGACTACAACGGCAAATCTATGATAGGGATCAGCCAACTGCGCAATAGATATTATAGTGCACAATTGTACGCGCAAATACAGGTGTACTCCCTATTCCTCTTACAAACATAATTATGTTGTAAAGGAGAATTTAAAGAATTAATAATTATATGATATCATATCTACGGCTTCTAAGCCAGTTTGATCAATGTTTCTTTATACTATTTGTTACTCTAGCGATTAAAAAAAGAAACAGCGCACTGATAATAATGAAATATGGAGACTCAAGTAAGCAAACCTAATAAAGCTTGTCCGATTCAAGTACAATATAGAAGTTGGAATTAAATTGAATTCATTTATTAAGCATATACATATATAGAGATAATGTACGACTCTATTTATGTATCCTTGCATATAATTATTTCTTTTATTTACTCGATTATACATATCAAATCCACATATTTACGGATTTTTCGCGTTACTTAAATATATTTATTCCGACGTTTCGGATTCTTTCAGCATCCATGATCACGGGCAGACTAAGTTGGTATATGTCTGTATCTCTGTATGTTTTTCGAATAACTCGTCAGTTTTATTTAAAAATTGACATATCTTTCTGATTTCTTAATTTTGATGTTGGTTTGACAAAAAAGTATTTATTTTGTTCTTGGGTTTTGTAGTTTTTTATACTCTGCGTTTAACTTTTGAAATTATTGGATCCCAGGAAGGTGGCAAAGACCAACCATCTTCTCTATTAAAATTTGGATATTTTTTAATTTCTATTGCTTCCCGAATCATCCTTGGTATAAATCGATGTTCATTAGCCAGTATTTTTGGTTCATCAAATCTAATATAATGATTGGGCTTGTCTAGAACATGGTCGCAAATTGCAGATTTCTTAAAGCGTCGGTGCTTAACATCAGCTATATGTTCTTTTACTCTGGTTTTTACTGGTCTCTTTGTCTGTCCAATGTAAGAGAGACCATAATCACAGTCTAGTTTGTACACACCCGGTACCTGTAGAGGAATTTTACATTTTACCGATGGTAATAATTGGCTAATCTTCTTCGGCGGCTTATAATATGTTTTAATAGAATCTTGCTTTAAAATTTAACCGATTTTCTCGAACCGTGACTCCTCTGATGTAAGGTAAGACGGCAGACACTATTTCGACTGTGGCTGGCTTCACACGGTGACTGCGACGTAGACGTGGAATTTGAATTTGTTGCAGCAGCACCTGCTTGATATTCTCCAGTTCAGCCATCTAATGCTTCTTGTCGCAGATCCGCTGTGCTCTCTGAAACAAACATTTACTGATAATAGCTAACTGTGAGGGATGGTGGTGAGAATCACCATTTAAATATTCATTAGTGTAGGTTGCTGTTCTAAAAACTGTATGGCCCAAGGTATTTTTAGAGTTTCTAATGTTTAAAATATCTAAGAAGGCTAAGGAGTTGTTTGCCCTATTTCCATTGTGAACTTTATTTTGGAATGCAAAGAAACGAAACGTCGGGAATAAATAAATATATTTAAGTAACGCGAAAATCCGTAAATAAGTGGATTTGATATCCTTGCATAGTGTACTGCCTCGAACTATGAAAATAATTAGCATTTAAAAAGTATTTCGTAAATCTACTTTTCTGAGTGTTTATTATAAATTAAAATCTATTGATACAGATACCATATTACAATTACTTATGCTTGAGAATAAAATCAGTCTATTATTATTATAATTGTTAAAACGCAATAATTAATTTTTGTTTTCGAAATTTCATTTTAGCATATATTTAGGTACCGTGTATAACAAGCGCTAATGTTGATTACAACAAAAATAAAAAAACAATCTTATGAAGTGTAAATTACCTCTATATTTTTAAAAAAATAACATCAACTCATGGTGAATACATGCCACCGCCATTAATAATATTTTATTGATATATGCCATTAAAACTGGCAGAAAATTTTGGTTGTTTTTCACAATTATATCCACTAAATAATGTAAGTTAATTTCTTTATTATTTCCTGTTGTTTTATGTATTTACTGGATAAACGAGACTTAATATTCTTTCTTTTATTCATCTAATACAATGTTTAAAATGTATCTATCACCTGATTACTTTGACAACAATCAGCTTCGTCAAAATCCTAAACACTACATTGGAAACACGGCGTACTAATTAATACTATAAGGGAAACTATGTTAATTAAGAGTTTTTGTACCCTATTACAATTTAACCTTTTTATTTTCTGCTTATTGAAATTTAATTTAATTATTGAATGAGTATAGAGTTATGAAATTCAATAAGCTATGTATAATTTAGTTAATGTTTTAACGAACTATTTTTTCATAAAAAAATACAAAATGTATCATTAGTTTGTTTATAAATACATTATATTGCAGAAATATAGAGTTATAGCATGTGTTAGCATGTGTTAAATGTAGTTGTATAGTATATGTCAACATCGCAGGCATAATTTAGTTTTTCAAACGAAATTTAAGAGTTTAATAACTCAAAAACACCGTATGTCAGTAATAAAGCGCTTCAAAAATTGCGGACTACAAGATGCTTTGTGAAGAATCTGAAACAAGAAGGACAATAATATATTACTTTTATAAAGCTGAACACTAATATTGATTGACGTATATTTACTTCGCGTAGCATTGTTTAAACGGTACTTCTTATATAGTAAAAATACTTAGGAAACGACAGACTATATATAGACAGAGTTGGTATTTACATATCATATTATAACCTTTAATTATATTACAATATCATTTTACGATCAGAGCCTCTCGTTGCCGGACTTTCATTAACAATATTGCGTTGATGAGTTTTAAAGTTGATGAAAACTACGGTATAATTTTAACAAAATTAATTGTTTGTTTTGTATCCCGTTGTTATCGTGTCTAATAAAGACATTTTCAAGGTTTTGATATTTCGCATAAATGACAGAAAATGAAGCAAATTATTGAAAGAAAACAGGTTACACTAAAAGTACGTGTAAAGTAAAATTATTTTAAATCATTGGTTAAATTTTGATATTTTGATTTATTCAATGAATCAAATATTTAAGTACCAAGACCGAAAATGATCATTAACTACTTCCAGCTCTACAATGTTATAATATAGAGAAGTAAATCCTGTAGCAGTTTGTACACTTAGTGCTATCTTGCTTTTTACAAATAAAATAAACGACAGCAGAATGAAACGTAAAACGAACTTACGATATACTCTCTTATAATAAATCGTGCAATGGTACAACTTTAGTAGATCTACAAAAATGTACCAGTAGCATACATATGTGTATCGACTTTGAATATTTGAACAATTATAGCTATTATAGGGTTTTGTTATGTCACACTGAAAGCAATATTTAAAAAAAATAAAACTTATTTTGCTATTTAAACGCTCTTCTAGCCTGATAACACAACCGAGCTGCCTCTCCATATAAAAATGAAAATACTTGGTAGCCCCTATGGCGGTCGCCGCCCAAAAACGGAAATGATCCCATGCACAAACTTAATCTCGCTTTGTTTCAGCGCGACATATTGCTTCTGCCGTCTAAAGCCGATGAATATTAAAAAAATCCCCTTCGCTACCTCTCCGCGCCTGAAGTGGGCGACTTTCACCACGTTAAAATCCTACTTTTAATGACTTTCACTTTGATAAGTAAATGTAAACACTGTGAACTTGAGTTCAGTTCACAGTGTTTTTTTTATTTCGTATTTTCTGGAAGTTTTCGACTAACACCTCTTTATGCGTAGGTAAATATTTTACCATGCATGCATTAAATAGTAAAAATTCTTCGTATGAAGAGAATTTTAAAAGATGGCAAATACAAACACTTGCATTCGCACTGGAGGCTCCTAACAAATGTAAGAATTCATTAGTTTAGACAATGGTATTTTGTGTGTTGCGTATTTTTTTATTTAAAGATGTTTATATAAAAAAATTGGTACATGGTACATGGAGATGTGATGTGTATTTCATTTGTAAACTTTGGGCAAATAAGAAGTTGGTTAATATAATAAAAAATTATGCTACGCATATAGAAATGAAATTTTAGTTTGATTCACCAGCGTATTTTAGAAAGTTTGAATCCATTTAAATCAAGCCCCCGCCGTCACTTGGCCACGTAAATAAACTATTCGTGGCAACGGGACAAGGGCACTCGTTATTGCTGTTTAATATTTTTCAAGTATCATCTAAAACGGAGATGGAAAATGAAAAGCGAGGATAGCATCGGCCTCATTAAAATCTGTAAATCAAATTAGTTACAGTAAGCAATCAAAAGCCGTCGTGATATGAAAGGATCCGTGATTATAAATTCCTTTTTAGAGTGGGGGATGGTTCATGTAACTAAACATTTAAATATAATACGTATGTGTTTAGTTATTATTTCAATGCAGTTTAATTATTTCTTCTTATATTTGGTCTTTCTTCCGATGACATAATTCGTCTCTGTTACAGAAATAATTACTCCAACCTTAAGCACATAGGCATTTGTATACGTTTTGGTTGTTGTAGTATGTCTACAGGTTCATAAACTTGACGGCAGATTCACATAGAAACGAAGAACATTTATTTATGATTTCCCGCGGAAAAAATAACAGCATGATTTGTTAATAATAAAAAAATTAAATCTACACAGCCTTTTCCGAAACAAAAACAACATAGGTACAATCCTAAATCTGTCATAGTTTGATGGAACGATCTATCATACCACATATTTACACAACATGAACGCTAAACACGGGCGTAGCGTCTTAGAAATCTTACAAGCAAAATATCTCAGATATATTTAAGCTTAATGATATTTATTTATTCATTATTTATTTTACACTTTATGCGTAACAATATAGTACAATGGCGGACTGAATGCCTAAGGCATTTTCTACCAGTCAACCAATGGATGGATGAGAGAATGTTAAGAAGCTGCAATTAATGAAATATAAAAAAGAAAGATTTATGTTAAAGACTTACTATAACATTAGGATACTAAATCTTAAAATCATTGCGACTTTCGCCATTCTGATATCGGGAGGTAGATTATTTCATATTTTACCCGACTATTGTAGGAATGACGAGTTTATAAAGTCAGAACGGTGACTAGGACATTGGAGCGGACGAATTATACTAAGATATTATAACATACTGCATTTTGCACTTATGTGTAAGTCACTGTAAGTCGGCAAGGTGAATCTAAAAGGAACATCTTGCCACGATTACTATATTCCTTTGATATATATATGATAAATATATTCCTTTGATAGCCGCATTCCAGTCGATGTATACGCTGCAATTTTACCACGAGCATATTTATCACGAGAATCTGTAAAAAGTTTCAAATTCCGCATGTGAACGCCGGCCTCCGTATGAATATTAAACAATAAAGTTCCCCTTTGGCGCAGTGCAACGCCGCTAAGCCGCGCATACATATTTATACTTGTCCACCTCGATAAATACTGTGGCGCTTTTTAATTTGTCTGCGTTTTCTGTCCAACACGAATATTAATGACGACTTTAAATATTCATTCGACTATAATTATTTAACATGCATATTAAATACAGTGCACTTTGAGCATAATATTAAATAAAAATAGTACTGAAACATAAACAGTAACGTTCGTCAGAACAATTTGCGATTTAAACCTCCTATCCTTCTCCTACGTAAATCCTTAGTATAATAGAAAGATGCAATGAAAATCTGCCTGTCAAAGGTTTACATAATACTTTCAAAATGTAATAATACCATTTTCTAACTATTGCTTGGAAAAAATATTTTGCTGAAAAGAAATCAGTTTCAAGGGGTTAACGTCTTTTCTCCTTGGTGTTTAAGTCCTAGTAGAAAAAAATTCAGCTTATTAAATTATTCATTGAATTTATAAAATACTTTTGATTTTAACGCTTATAACTATTACTTTCTTAGATACTACTACTTCATATTACGTTGTTTAAGAATCCTGGTAATTCAAAAAATATATATATTTTTTTAGATTTAAACTGGCACTAATTTTTTTATTTTAAAATAATACAATTATTAAAATATCTGAGTTTGTTTAGGTAAATCATATAATTGTAATAAATGTACAGAGCCGTACATGAAATAAGTAAGTATCATTATTTTAAGTGAGTGCTGAAGTTAGAGAGAGATGCTCTAAGTTTTTTCTTGAGGTAGCAAGGTTCGTTAAATCGCAGCTTAAGAACATCGGAAGGGGAAAACTTATTTGATTTAGAGCTGGGCCTTAAGTAAGGGAAGCTCGGGAGACTTACGATAATCGCCTTAGAGTTTGGCCCAATGCTTGAGTATATTACGAATTTGCTTGTATTTAATATATACTGCAGGGTTATTTTTAAATAAAGTTAAAGTTCATATTATTGTAACGAATTTAAATTTTAAATACATTTAATATTTTTTTTAAGTATTTATGTGTATGATTTCTTTTAGGTCCTACGTTGTTTCAAGGCAATTTTCTCAAACTAATTTTCATCCAAGTAAGAAAGACTGAACGTATTTTTATTTGTTTCTATGGTTCAACTTATTTCTTTTGTTTTTCAGCCATTGCTTTACACATTTAACTATGTCTCCTTTCAAATAAGCCATACACCGAAGAGTTAAAAGTACAGAAACAATAAAATAAGAAAAGATCGATTCGGTCACCGCGCTCAAAGTCCTCTATAAAAGCTATGCAACGGTGTATAAAAAACAAAACGCTATTGATTAGTTCTTTCTTCACTTTTTTATTGTGCCAGTCCTAGGCTTGTATAAAATGTTATATTATGAGCCCGAATGAGTGTTTTATTACATAGGTGAAACTTTTGCACGTTGCTGTAACTACTTTCTACGAGACAAGTAAGATGATTAACAGGCCAACAATGTTTAATAAAAGGCTTTTTATTTATTATCGTCTGATTAAACTCCTCCTCCCAAATCTGGGCAAGCAAATAACGGATTGTGATTTCGTTCGTAAAGTTTTCACTGTAAACTTTGCTGCTGTTATGTGACGTTTGTGCCTGAAATTATATTCCAATATTACATTTCAGTAAACTTTGTTAAACATCATTTGTGTATAGTGAGGAAATATTATAATGACAAATAGAAATGCAAAGACCAACCAATTTAAAAAATACTTACATTGTAAAAAATTAGTAATAAAAACCAAATTATTCTAAAATAACAAATGATTGTTATTAAAACCTTTTTTGACCCTCCCTAACAACAATGATATTCATAGGTAAACAGCTATTGCGTGAACGCGTCGTAATTGCATAAAAAGAACCAACACGTTTGGTCTCTCTACGCAATTGTCAAATTAAAAAGCTTCTGTTAGCCCTAATCATTGTCGGATGGTCAGCGAGATAACCCGACAGTCTTAGGGCTTCAATCCCCTGAGGATCACTCGTTAGGGGGCAAGATCTTATCTAAAGGTGCCTTGTCTGCCCCCTTCCTTGCCCGATAAGGATAATTTATATTTTACAATTAAAAAATGGAAGTGATGTTCTTCTATCGCAGCAGAAAATTAATAATAACGAATGTACTTGCTCTCCTAAATAACATATCGAAAAGTAAATTAGTCATTAAGACGTTGGATGAAAATTGGAATGTTTAGTCAGACATGATGTTTAGGATTTAATGTTTACTGACTCATTAATCATATGATGATCGTAAGAAATTCAACGGGCACAAACGGAGAGAATCAGAGAGACCTTTAACCATATAAAAAAGTAAATGATTCACTTTTTTACTATCAAACAACTATGCTGCCCACCTTCGCAATCTGCAACCTTTATATACAAATTCAAATATCTTTAGTCAACTTAGGAGCGATACACTTTTACTTATTATTTTACACATCTGACCTGAGAGGAACCGGCGAAATAAACTCAGCGGGACTTTTTTTATAATTATTTAGAATAAAAAGCATACAATTATCATAATATTGAAAAAATCCTGGAGCGAGCACTCCATTACCGGAGTCTGTTATCATTTAAAAACTTATTTACATTGTTGTAATTTCTTAATAGTTAAATTTTGGAGGTTTTCTTTGAAAAGCAAATACATTGTCTAATAAAATGTTTATATGTTCTTCGTAGTTTAGTTTTAGGAAAAAATGTGCTTGTTCCTCGTATTCATAAGATGTGCATTACAATGCCTTAAAATCATTTTAATGCACTGTTACTTTAACGTTTAATGATGTTTTAACATCTTTCTCGCTTCTTTTGCTCGCATTTCTTTGATAGTTTCTCTTGTTTTACATCACACATTCAAGATAAATATCTTGAATTATTACCACAATGCAAATAAGACACGCGAGAAGCCTAATTTCTCTCGCCGCCTACATCCGGAAATGATCCAATGTACAAACTCTATCCCGCTCTGTTTTAGCGCCTCATATTGCTTCCGCCTAAAACTATATGTATCCGCATATATGTACATTTTAAAGCCCAAACATTGCTACTTCTTTTGCACCGAAATTGTTATCTGACTCCTGATGAGTTATCTTATAAGAATAACTTTTGATTGACTTCGCAAAAGAAGGAATTCGAGCCGTGGTTTTCTTATCAACACATCGTTCTACAACGACTGCCGAAAATAATTTTGATAACCAGTGCTATTTTTTAATTTTTTTACTTGCAATTGAGTGATCGGTAGTAATACTGTAGCCAACTATAAATCAATGATATTAAAAAGTTATTTACCCCCCTATTCTAAAGTTAAGACCTCCTTCTGTTATTTTTAAGATCATACCATACGGGTACGGAGTCGGTCATATCTAAGAAAATATAAGACAGATTACATGCGAAAAAATCTATAAATTGTTGGATGTTAGTCAAAAAAAGTAATTAATTAAACACATATACTGTGTTTATGATACTTAAGCACATAAACAGAAATATCACATTATCCATATTGTGCAGATAAAAATTGCAAATAACAACGTCAAATAAATACATATTTTTGTATGGATTATTTATTATGTATTGATTTGACGTTGTTAATTAAGTGAGACGTAAGAAGATACAGGAAATTCAAGTTACAGCCGTGACAACGGTTGGAGTGTTTCATAACTTGACTTATCGTTAAGTTAATCATCACCATCAGCCAGTGTTAATTCACTGCTAGACGTAGGCCACCCTAAAGCACTTGCCTTCTCCACTAAGCGGTTTTTGAACCGTACCCACCACTCTGTTCCAATGGGGCTGGCGGGTGGACCAAATTTTTTCATACTTACATTGATCATCTTACCTTTCAGACAATTGGGTGATCGGCCCAAATTGTCCTAACTAACCTGAAAACCACTATAACACAAAGTTGTTTCTCCGTGGGCTTCGAACTCACGACTTCTGGTTTATAAAACAAAGGGCCAATACCAGTAGACGCAGAGACATAGTAAAAATATAACAAAGTACAAAACATGGGAACAAAAGATTTAATTAAAACTTAAAATAGTTTTACACTGATTGTTTTTGTTCAAATATCCCCGGTCAACAATAATAGTTCACTTTTTTATAAAATTGTCATTTGTAAGCATTTTATATTCTTCTACGCATCAAGTTTCTTTTTTAGTTTTCTGTTAGGAAGCTGACTGCGTTTCAGGAAATAAATTACTAAGCATTTTGCCAACCACTCACTTTGCTTCAATTTGCGTGGCTGGAAACCGCGATGGGACGAGGCGGTAATTTCTCCCGTGAATTGCACCGTGATTGAAAACTGACTTTAATTTAATATTGCGTAGGCTCGTCGATCTAGCTTGCAGTTAATATTCAATGTTTTATTGCTTAAAACGTAATCTCATTTGAATCAGGTAATGAGAATAATTTATAGGATCACATTTCAATCAAAGACATTTTAATTGTTTCTGTTATTTATGTTCTATTTTTTACGTATTAAGTTCACTTTTTGCTGATTATCTACAATTGTGGTATATATTTTCAGGGTCAATGGTCATATGGGACACATGGAGATTACGAAAACGATGTATCCATTGTAAAAATATTTTTATTCTAAAATACATGTCGTTGCTTAACAGTATTTAAAAGCGTAATTTTACGACGTTATCTTGTAGTAATGTTTTAAAAATGGAGAGATGTTCAAAAATTCAAACTAGAAAAACTCAATGTGTTGTTTTTTGCTTTTGTTTTGACTTGGTTGGAGAAGTGGCCTTTTTTTTACCAACGAAGCAAAGGCACTCGTTGCTGTTTGTTTTGTTTTAAATTAAAAGTTTCGATAAACAAGACAGAAAATTTAAAGCGAGAACAGCATTAACCCTCATTAAACTCCGTAAATGAAATTACTTTCGGAAAAAGCTAAACTAACGATATCAAGCACGTACTCATTTAACAAATTTCGTACATTTTTTTCTGAAGAATCATATATTTATCGATAAAAACTTAATTCTAAAAACTTGTTTTTTCACAAAATATTATCTTTGAAGGTTTATTACAAAATACTTAAATTTTTGAAATATAAAACTTTACAATTAATGTTATTGTAAGTTTAATGACAAAGTTTTCATTCTGCCCTTACAAATAAAGTAAGTGCATTCAAATTACATTTATTTAATTTGTAAAATATTTGCGTTGAACATTTGCCCAAAACAGGTAATTTACAAAGACTTACAATTGACCTAGGTAGAAAATAGTAGCATGTCTGATGAAAATATTTTTTTTACAATTAATGAACCATATCTTCGGTGTCGCACAAAAAAATTGGATAGTCATGAGCATTCACATATACAATAATCTACCTCCGCACTGTACAACGTTTACATTTTAAATGTTTTAAGACAACATTTAACGAATGGCTATTGGAAAATATTTTCCACAATGTTAATAATTTTATAAGTTCCTTGAAATATTTAACAATTTTATTATTTTTACTTTTTAAGTAAAATTATTGAATATTTCATTTTACATGCTCTATGTAAACAAACAAACGTGTTTGTTCTTATAATTTTTATAATATACCATAATTTAAGGATTAAACTATTATTATTATGTATAACAGCTTTAACTTTCAACTCGACCTATAAACAATATACAACTCTTGCCTACGATACATGGTTACAACATAGCTTTATTTCAGCAATCTAAGACAGACGTAAATAACACACAATGTGCTGGTGCAAAATCCCAACGAGAAAGGCCCGTTCCCCGACCAGAGTCTGACCCGCAGCGACAAGTAGACTCGCTAATTAAGGTTTACTTTACACTGAAATGTTTATTGAAGTCGGACACATTTTTAACATTTCTGGTAATTTTAAATGTCGACTTTTTGAGTTAATTACGAATTAATATATTTGCTTTTGACGTTTTTCTGTGACTCTTATATTTTGTGTCATTTATAATTGTTATATCTGTTTTAAAGAAATACTATCGGGGCTATAAAAAAGGGCTTACCTTTTTTTTGAATAATAACTAAAAAATGCTATGAATGGATTACCCAATCAGAAAAAAACTATTAAAAACATAACGATTACTTTAAATATTATTTTAAACCAATTTCATAATCATCATCATCAGCCTGTGATAGTCCACTGCTGGACATAGGCCTCCCCTTATACACCCCTATCCATTAGGGGGTTTTGGTGCGTATCCCACCACACTGGTCCGATGCAGGTTGGTGGGTGGAGCGACTTTTTACACGCCCATCCAACGCATGAATACTTTTCAGACAATTGGGTGATCGGCCCAAATTGCCATAACCAACTAGGAAACAACAATGAAAATTTGTTGAGTCCCCGCAAGATTCGAACCCACGCTACCCACTATAAATCAAACATTAAATTACTATAATAACGAGCTATAATCTGTTGTTCCACAACATAAGCTTTAAAATTATTAGCGCTGGCTACACAGTGAACGAGTAGCGTTTGACGCAGCTTTTGTCGAGGTCGTAAAACTATTTACGAGGGCTGATGACGCCTGACGCGGCTTCGAGCTCTGAAGCCGTTTGTTGGCATGTATCGAAATTATGTTACGAATAATAAACGAGATAAGCGCCATCATAAAACCGTTTATTATGACGGGACGTAAACTACTTTCTAATGCAGTTTAATGACCCAGTAGCGAGCGTGTTAATGTATTAAGTTATTGTTGTTCATTGAATGGGGATTTGTAGCCAATTTACAATAAATCAAGTGTGATTAAATTATTTGCAATAAATTCCATTTTACAGTTTAAAAACGCTTCTATTCGATAAGAGGTAGTGGTATGACACCCAAATAGACAAGACGTTCCTAATGCCTGAGCAACATGCATGCCATATAAAGTCCCTTCGTTGGCAGAGAATCACAAAAACTACATTGTTTAAACGACAAAAAAAACTAATAATTAAAAGCATTAACAACCTTATGTCACCAGGCTGAGAAATTACGGCAAAGAACGTATGGCTCTATTGCCAGTCGAGCTCGCACGTTTCTTTCAATCCTTTGAAGCAAAAAGCGCGCAGTTTATATTTTATGCCGGTACTCAGAAATTTACGATTTCTAAAATTTAAAATGTAATTACTATTAAAAAAAATTGCCTGTGATTAAGACTACGGGAAAGGTTTAAATCTAACATACGATTTATTAAAAATAATCCTGAATCGTTGATATATCTAAATGCCCTTATAAACCGTGAAAGAACATAATAATTCAAAATCCCAAAAATTACGGTTGTATCGACTTATTAAGTTATTTCTTATAATCATACGTATACAATTAACTACCTCTAAACTGTATTAGCTTTAATCCAGCATTCAGAAAGGAGCATCAACTATTCACACAGTGTCCGGACATAATACCCACTCGACAGGCAAATTCTCCGTCCTCAGTCTTGAACGCAGCGACAAGCTACAGCTTTAATTGAGATAGACGTTTACGCTTATGGTATCTCTGTAAATATCGGGAAGTGTTATACAAGCTAGTAAATTAAAAAAAAACGTACCTAATAGATATTTTAAAATATTTTCAGGAACCAGATGTTAACTTAATAAGAGATTTTTTGACAAAAATTAAAACTCTAACGACCATGTCAACGGCTATCATTATGTTTTTAGAATGAAAGTAAACAGAAGTACTCATATATATGTTTGTAGCTACTAGCTGTTGCGCACGACTACGTTCGTGCGGTAATATATAAGAAAACATACTGTTAATTTTTTTTGGTAGGAAAAACAGCCTTAGTTACTCTCATTTACATCAGCCATCTTAGAGTAAAACCCCTGTCCAAATCAGACTAACATTCCAGTAATAAACAAGAACAAACAGACAGACTGAGAAAAAAATTAAAATAGGTTGTTTCGTTACGTGTATATATTACTCAACATAATGTAATTGTTTTGCAGACACTCTATAGAACAAAAAATAGTGGACAAACGCACCAAAGGCATATAACTAATACGAAAGAGTGCCTCATCCTCGGGTCACGTCCTGGCTTAACCACCGACTTCATTTCAATCGGACGAAGAAACTGATCCGATGAGATTATGTGTGACGCGCTCTGAATAAATAAGGAGATGCCCTCGGCCACTATCGTTTTGTCGCTGACAATTTATTTGCCCCAAGGTTATCCCCCGCGTTTACTCAGACACGTTCAAAAAGGTATCTTTCTTAGCGTGAGGCGAACAAAAAATCAGTCTTTAAGACGCTCTTTTTGTCTTTTTATTCCAAACGTTAAAGCAACTTTGATCACGGGCATTCTAAGATGGATTGTCTTTATCTCATTATGAATAAATTACTGTAATAAACGCTGAAAATTCGTACAAAAGTGAAATTTATATGTATAATAATCACGTAAATAATTGTGTGCATATTAACTTCAATATCACTATTACTTCAGTTTTACTGTGTGAAAAGCTTAGTATTTCACTCAATTTCTACCGTGTGTCGTACGTCACCTAAAACGACATGTGTTCGAGTGGATTTGCCAATATGGAGGGCAATCATGCTCCCGATGGAGGCGCTTACTCTTAAGGTGAAACGTCGACATTCATAGAGGAAGTGTAAAGTCGTTAAGCTGAGAACTTTCGAAGTCGCGAGCTTTTATCCGGCGTCGGAGTGCGATCGAGTGGGACGACTGTTAGCGAAAGGTACTGTTACTCAATGATAGACGAACGTTTGCGTAATATTGTCTTTAAAAGGTGGGTAACGGAATTATTGGTAGGTTTTAGATAAATGTTTCTACTTGTTTTCCGACAAAAGACCTATAAATACGATATTCCTGATGTGCAAATAAAATGGGTATCTACTTATATTTGTTTGATGCCAATTTAATTTGTGTCGTCGGGAAAATTCTCAAAATTTTTAATACTTTTGTGATTCCAATTTTTTATTTTGCAAATTTCTTTGATGTTTTTAGAAAACCCTATCAACATTACATAAAATATATGTTTTATTTTGTATTTTTACTTTTATCATGCGTAATTATTCCTCCTTTTAAAACTATGTAGCGTTAACAGCGATTATAAATATGAGAAAATACCTTAAAATATTATATTATTAACAAAAAAAGTTTTATGCTTTATACCTACCTCACACCAAGCTTGTGTTATTCATATAACGTGATTAAAGTTTCAAAATATAAACACTTTATTAACAATCCAGTTTTTGTTTCTTCAAATATACAAATATTTTACGTTTAATACAACCAAATATTACTTATATATTAGCTTAAAAATTCGATTACTGCGTATAAGTATATTCCATTCAGTATAGACTTAAAGTTGGTATATAATATCTGCGGTGCAGCGGTTGATCGGCTTCTCTATCGCGCCCGTCGCAGCCACCTGAGCATTCGAACGGATGTCACTTCAATGGGATGAAGAATTGAACCCATTTCGAATATGCAGCGACGCTTCCTGCGAATTGAATGCAGATGGATTGAATGAGAGCGGACTGCTCGTATCGTACCTTCGATTACGTTTTCATATGTGCTTAAGTGGAAAGCGGTTTTGTCAAATGAGATACAATGTTTGATTTGCATATTTGATTTCATTTATTTGGTGCTTAGTTAAACGTATTGTGATGTTAATAAGTTGTATATTAGTCAATAAAATCAGTTCAATAATTTTGTGCCAAAGTTCCTAAGAACTTTGTTTAAAATCCGACATTTACTAGACTTTTATTTTTCAACGACTACCTTTTTACTGAAATATTTCGTGTGTCCGAAACGTTTCTCTCCCTCTTCGGCCCTCCGTATGAATATTAACAATAAATGCTAAGCAACGAGTGGCCAACTCTTTACATTTCATTCTTCAATTTAGTCTGATATATTTTTGACATAAGTCACTGCCAAACATATGGTTTTAGATGAGAAGCGTTATCGTTAATTCGTTGTAAGAAAAAAAAGCGCTAATTGTTTATGGAGGGAGGGCATTTCGTTTGATCTCAGCGCCAAAGGCCTCCTCGCCAATAGCGAAACAATGCTCCCTCTACGTCGCTTTCCGCCTCAGTTCGTACATAATTTAGAATTAATATGAGTTAGATTATGAGGGATAAACAAATTACCTTTGTGCTCGGCCCAAGGCTTAATTGCAATTTGAATCGCTCCCCAGGCTGCGACCAATGTTTTTTCGCTCGTGAATTACATCTTGATTGGAACGGACTTCAATTACATTCTCATCATCATATATTTTATTCTCCTTTGCATGACTAATGTAATGTATTATTACCAAATAAGATGTTTACTTTGTGTCGAAATAGAAAGAAACATTAACAATATTTGATGTTAAAAAAAAACTATAAAACGTGCTATTAGAACATTTACGCTTTAATGTGTTTGAAGTTAAATCGGGGGGTATCTTAAATTTGAGATGATGTTTTTTTATTGTAAGTTTTTCAAAAGTTGTAGTTGCGTACCGATAGCAATGCAAATTGCAATCATGACAACTTAAACAATATAATGCGTTGGTTTTTTATATAAGAATTTTTAATTCAGGTACTCCTTTTGTTAAAATACAACGTTTTTATGAAGATATTGAATTTCAAATAATGCAACGATTTGAATTTATACTGCACTGAGTACGAATTGGCTTCCTAGTGTATATTTACTAAATAACATATTATTTGTTCATACGTTATTAGGTTGCTGATAATTTATGTGTACTTTTTCATTAAGATAATATTTACAGACACAAATTAAACAATTAATTGCCGTGATACAAATGTTAGAAAAACGATTGTTAATAAATATTGAATATTCAAAATATTTTATCTAGCAACGACGAAAAGCTATCCTAATTTAATTTCGCACTCGATACAGTTTGAATATGCAAAAAGTTGGAAGCGTTTGACTCGATCAAAGGGAGATAGTGAGGGTCGAATCGGGGGCTGGAATCGATCAAGGGTTGCCCCAGAAGCGGATCCCTTTCTTTTGTTGGGGGTTGCAGATTTGGAAACCGCGCGAGGGGTGACTCGAGGAATGTTATCATTTGGATGTGCGATTGCGATTTCATCTTTTTGATGTGTTCATACAGGGCGGCAGGCACATGAGGATGGAATTTAAAAAGTCTTTTGTCGATTACATGCTTGAATATTTCGACTATTTTTGACCGACAATATATTTGGTTGACTGGTTGAGATAACTAATGGCATTATGACTCTTGTAAAATATAATTTTAAGGTTTTGCAATAAAATGTGAATAAATAAATATTTTATTTTTGATTATGAACTTTTTAAATTTAAATTAAATGTAACATATAAAGTTTATTATAATTCAACACGTTGATATTATTTCAAAAAACATATTCATGCACGTTAATTAAATTATAGAAATACTACGTCTAATCTCATTTTGTTAATATTCATTTTTCTTTCAATTAATTTTCCTTAAAACATCTACTTGTGTAACAGCTCATGTTAGTACTGTCGTTTTTGCTTACATTATGTGTAAATATCACATAGAAGTAGTGATTTAGGTATCATTGTTATTTATATTTTATTTTAATATTTTGTCACTAACAATTGATTTACTGTTTATGAGTGTAATTGTTTAGTTACTTTTATATAATCCTTTAGATTTCAATCATGCTGTAGCTATTACTTAGAGTTCTACATAAGTATGTAAATAAATAAAATATGAAAACACTAGGATGATTAACTATAGCACAGTAGACATATTTATCTATGTAATTTTCTACTACACATACGCCACGGGGAGCGTTATTTTTATATAATTGTGATATTTACACTATAACTAATCACGTGATTGCGTGACGAAACATTCGCGTGTCGTTTTAATGGGTAGGATGTGTTCGATGCTTAATGGAATTCGTACAAAATTACATGTAATCAATACAATGATTTTGTTTCTGCCGTTAGATATGTTACGATTAGATTCACATCCTAACATATAATCAAGTTGAAAGTTTCAAAGAATTGTGGACACCATAAGTATATTAAACAGGGAAAGCCGGGTATTACTGTTTGATTAATAATATGTATGCTTTTAAAATAAAAAGAAGTGTATCACCTAGTCTAAAAATATAGCGATAAGTATCTTACAAGCATTACAAAAATGTAACGCTTATAAGTTGAACATAAATATTTAATTCTTCGCCTCCGTGGTCTAGCGTTATTGGCCTTGCTTTATAAACTGGAGGTCGTGGGTCGTGTTATGGTTGTTTTCTGGTTATTTTGAATGGAAAATAAGATGACCCATAAGTCGGATGGTCATGTAAAAAGTCGATCCACCTACTAACCAGAATTGAATCAGCATCGTAGGATACGGTCCAAAAACTCCCTAATGGAGAAGGCGTGCATTAGGGGAGGCCTATGTCCAGCAGTGGACTTACACAGGCTAATAATGGATATGACGATTTTGATGAAGTTAGTTTTTTTAATATTTATATTCCATTCACCAAATATACATATTATTGCCTCATATTAAGTGTTATGTCAAACTCAAAACATAAATAATGAAATGTAACCAGGTTTAAATCTTTTATTAAATTTTTAGTAATCAACTCGGAATTTTTGAATATTGGGTGTTTTCTTTAGACAGAAAGCAATGAAGAATTGTTTACATTTGCTGCAAAATAGTATTTAACAATGCCACAGTCGATAAAGTAATGTTACTAACAATTTAAAGTTGTGGGTTCGGCTTATCCCTTTCATCAAGTCAATGTTCTGATGTACTGAAAGTTCAAACAACGAAAGGAAACATACTGCTGTAATATGAAAAAGACTATATTCATAAACTAACATACCTATTTTTAATGCTATTTTTGACCTCATTTCAGCGTAATATTGCGTATCTACAATCAACAATTATTGAAATGGACTCATTTGTCCTAGAGTCCACTAATGTAATGTAAAAATAATGAGAATTGTAATAGACTTGTGTGAAATCGAAAGGCAGTAATTTGATTTTATCATTAGAGTGCTTTTTTTAATAAATATGACCACGATGATTATAATGGATCAATATCTTTTTCGTCCCAAACTAACCAAAGCTTGTACTATGACGACTGAAACATACGTAAACTGATTGTTCTTTTATCGTACAATATATGTTTTTTTGGGAATCGTACTCCGGACCCACTGTCGTAATAGATGACACTAACCGCTGCTCCAAGCGGCTTATCTATTTTAAGAATAGACAAGTATAGTTTTAACACGACAAATATGACCGAACGATTTCAAAATCAAGCCGTGTTTTATATCTATTTTACGTAATGCAATCTTGTTTGTCTCCGCAACTTAAAATACTTATAAATAGATTAATTGAAGTAATTTATTTTATTTATGAAATAATTACCAAACTCCTTCCCACATAATAGCAATACATGAAAAGCACCGCCTATCGAATAAAGTCACGTCAAAACAAATATAATGCAAGGCTATACGTAGAAATGTTTAATACAATCCTAGAATTTTACTTGTAAGAAAGCCGATAAAAGTGATAAAATCAAGCAATGTAAATTTCTTAAATTTTCTATCTCTTTGAATAAACAAACTACGCCGATTCTATTAGCATTCACTTAGCTTATAAAAAATAAGCTACAGCTAGCACAATATTCTAAAGTTTAAACTTATTTACATTGAACAAGTGCCTTTGGCATAAAGCGTACAGAGTTTATTTTAAGTTTTATAAGTGGCAGGGAGAGTCTTATAGCCAATGTACATTGTCAGCAGTTGCTCGACGAGTAAGCATTCTGTGTAACGTGTCCAATAACCGGCAGCTCCTTCGGCGTCTTAACAAGGCTCCGTTTCAATGGATAAGGGGGATTCGGTGAAACGCGTGCCGAATACAGATTTCCTTCCCCCGCCTCCGGATATAATTATCTCGTCTGCCGCAGTAGACTTTCTTTTCTTACTCGATACTACATAGCGTTGATACACCAAAGGACTTATTAGTGGAAAGTGAGTTAAAGCAAACAGACATGCTGAAAATTCACCCAGTGGGAACTGAGACTTATCTTTAAGAAATGAAGCGTGAGACCTCACAAATCTGCTCACCCTAAGTCAAGAGATGTCTTGGTAACCTAGTAATTAAACTGGCTACTACTAAAGCGAAACAAAGTAGCGACACTACTGTAGTACTGTATAAATGCAATGCAGCGGTACTGCCCCAGACGGTTCCTTGTTAAGGGAGAAATGCCGCCTGATTCTTTCTCTGATTAACATTCCAAAACCTTTTTAAAAGACGAGCAAGTAATTAAAAAAGTATTGTGAACAACACCCTCTGTTCGGCTCTCGAAATATTTCATTAAATTGGAGCCACTTCTTCACCTAAATAAACTTTCCAACTAACTTTTAATCAATGTTACAGTTTCTTTAATTTTTGCTTGTTTCCACAAAGTTCCCCCGCTCTCCAAGTTTAATCTTAGCACAACTTCCAACAAAATAACTCGTGTTAAGTTCGCTACTTAACTTTCAATTAATAAAGTGGAAATTTGTTAAGTTTTGTTAAGCACGAGCATAATTAGTCGTTACATTGCAAACGATTTATATTGTATTTCTTTTCTTACTTTGTTATTGTTTTTTCTTGATATGAATTAATTTGGTAAAATGTAATAGCTTATACTCATCACTGGCTATTTTTTGTCAAACATGAAATCAGGAAAAAAATATGTCTCCATAGACGTGAAGTTGCACTTTACTATCCACTTTTATGTTATTTTAATAACCGTGTTTAGAATTATATAGGTCTTCCTATTATGATAATGTTTTGTATAAAACAAAATATACATTAATTACTTATATGCAACAGCAAATAAATAATACCTTATAACAAATATATTCGGTGTTGGTGGAGCCATTAAATATTAGAAAACCCAGATACTTAAAGACTGGATTTAGGCATGGCATGGCTATTTGACGTTAAAATCTTTCTTCATTCATTCATCATCAGCCTGTGATAGTCCACTGCTGGACATAGGCCTCCCCTAATGCGACCCCTATCCATTAGGGGGTTATGGACCGTATCCCACCACGCTGGTCCAATGCGGGTTGGTGGGTGGACCGATTTTTACATGCTCATCCGACGCATGGATCATCTTTACTTTATCAGTATTTTCTTATTACTTTTCAGACAACTGGGTGATCGGCCCAAATTGCCCTAGCCAACTATGAAAAGTTGAGTCCCCGCAGTATTCGAACCCACGACCTCCGTTTCTAAAGTACACGCCCATAACACTAGGCTATGGAGGCAGTCTTCCTAACAATATCAAATTTAAGCATTTTTTTCGATGGTTATAATATATTTCACATTAATATACATTGAACTAATATTGTTATAAAATAACATAATTACAATATTTATGCTAGCTATAAGTTAGCATTTCTTTGTGCTAAATACATAAAGTGCTTATAATTTTTATAAGAAACTAACTGTAACCCGCGACTTCGTCTGCGTTGAATTGCGAGTTGAATTTGAATATACTGTATTATTTATATTATAAGTCTATATTTTTTTATGTTTTATCTTCAACAATGACGACTACTCCATCATTATAACACAGAGTTCATTTATTTTTTCTAATCGCAATAAAATTGGCATATTCGATTTATTTATATTTTTTCTACAAATGAAAAGTAAGTCAGTGAGTGTCAATTTTCCAAAAAAATATCAAGCATTTGTTTTTTTATTTTGGCATTGTAATATATTCTGTAATCCAGCAGCTTATAGCCGTTACGCACATAAACCCCGTATCATATAAAAATGGCAAATAAAAAATCCCAATGACAATCTTTATTACACATGAACTGCTAAAAAGTCATAAAAAGATTAACGACCAATAGAGCTCTGATCCGAGGCGGCTCTGCGTTGATTTCAATGAAAAAATCATAAAAAATAACACCTTTTATTATAACGTCTAGCAATAATTAAGCTTTAATACACGAAACGTTGCCAAAACTTATGTACTTTACGATAAGTCATCATCATCTTCATCATAATCAGCCTGTGATAGTCCACTGCTGGACATAGGCCTCCCCTAAGACACCCCTATCAATTAGGGGGTTTTAAACCCTCTTATTGATACGATAAGTAGCTTCACATCATCTAAATACAACCTGCAGAATATGAAAGCCTTAGAAATACTTTACCGGTTGACATCAAAATGGTCATCTTTTGCGATCAAATAATAAACCTAATTTAATTCCATCGTCTTGCATATTTTATATGTAACTTTAGTAAATAGTTTAATTAACCTTTTAAATGCGATTTTGTGGACGATGATGCTACCGTTATTTTTACTATTTAAGAAAAAGTAACGGCTTTAGAACATTCAAGTACAACGTAGTGTATTTCTTAGAACATCATAAAGTAAAATTGAAACAAGTATATTATTCTGATTTATCAGCAAAAGTGACTTTAAAAAGTAACGATCTCCCGAATAATGCTCACTTAAGCTAGAATTAGATTTCTCCACATGCCGCGATCGAGAGAGATCACAGATGATCCTGTTATGGCAAAAGCAAATCCACGATAAGCCATCGCCGCAGAGATGCGCAATAAAACCGAAATAAAGCTATAAACAGATTAACGATCGCTTGACGCCGGTTGTCGTCTCTTTACTCGATCGTAAATGAGGTGGACCGAACGGCATGAAATAAACATTACTGCGTTATGAAATTTATGGCAACTCAGCCGCCCCCTGCAGTTTACATGTAAGTGAAAGAGGCGCAAGATGACGATTAATGCTCGCGATTTGGAATAAAAACGACACAAATTTGAAGACCAACTGACAGGAGAGGAGAAGCCGTAAAAAATCAGATTGTGATAATCTGACATACAAATAGTCCAATCATAAAAATATCATACATCATGTGTAAAATTGGCAGAGCACAAAACTAATAATAATTTAAAGTTTGAGAAACTTAAAATTTTAATAGTCATGTAAAAAATGTTACATATATACGAGAAATTTATACATAGGTAAGGAAAGCAATTAATAAACTTCTACATAAAAAGAACTATGCTGTTATTAAATTAATAATTTGAAAAGTTTAACTGAAGCGTACATTTATCTCGAAGGTATTCAGCTTACACAAATTGCAGCTCAAGGCTTGTGCAGATGAGTAATTTAGGAACTCAAAGGGCACTTGGAGATGAATAAAGCGGAGATCGTTAGTTAAGGTTAAGAGGGGAAGGAAACTCGCTCGTTACGTTCAGAGCCGGTGATTCTGCTGAAAAAAAAAACACTTATTACATTTAATAGCTGAATATAAAACGTGGCAGAAATAACGAAGTGAGTTTGTAAGTCTACAGTATATCATCATAACTTTTTAACTTCCTGATGTTGAGACATGGTGTACTATATTACTTTTTTATTTTCCCGTGTTGTTTGATGAGTCGGTTTAATGAGCTTACATCACAGCACATAACATGAGTTATGTGCCATGAAGTAAGCCAGCGAATAGTTTTAAATAGTAATACTGAAAAGCGTTAAGCATTTAACACCGAGTAAAACGTTATTACTCCACATAAACATATGTTCGTACTTCTAATTTACAATTATGGAAAAACTTACAATCTTCCAAAAGTTTTGTAAGGTTATTTTTTGATTAAGACAGCCAATATTGCTACGTGTAAGGATGTATTTCATGTATTAACTTTCCATCAACACTTAAAGTAAATGTTGATGGAAAGTTAACAAATTACTGAGAAACTAACAAGAATTAATACTTTTCCGATAAACGCTTATAAATTTTAGTTTGGTATCGCCTATTTGATATCGGTTTCATTGTTAATATGCGGGCATCTTTCGCAATTTTCATTAACTGTAACTAAAGTGTAGCCTGTTATGTTTTTTTTATTGTTTCAAACGAGCCACTGTCCGTAGAAGGCTCTATTGGCATTGAACAAACAAACAGTCGCCGGAACTGCCCGTATGCCGCTCGTCCGTCTGGATACAAAGGAGTTGCGCAAACATCCCCTATGCGTAAGGTATTTTTGTTGTGTTTCGCAAACGGGAAATTTTTAAATCGTATTTATTTATCCATCTAAAATATTTTAATATGAACAAAAAGATTTAGAGTAAAACTACTAAACCTGTCTTAGCTCTTTTTCCACCGTAATTATATATTGTTTTAAGTTTTTATTTTGATATAGCGTAACTGTACTTTTAATTTACATAAAGTTGACAATGTAATGGCTGTCTTACAAAGGCAGACATACGAGGGTAGACGAGCAGTCGGGCCATCTGATGGAAGGTCACCACCACCAATTGACATCGGCAATACCGGGAGTATCACCTACGCGCTTCCTACCGTGAGGAAAAGGAATTTACATCCTTTCACGCAGTAAGTACGCTGTCCACCGTGGCTAGCCATTCTAACCGGAACACAGTAATGTTTTCCCACTTTCACTTTACGGTAGAATCAAAATGAAGAAATTTAATAGGAACCGCGTTGGTATCGCGTCAAAAAATTCATTTCTTTAAAGAGTAATATTTTATGACTAACCTAGATTATGACCAGCTGCAAGTGTATCGGGACTCGAAGACTCGTTTGGGCGGTGCGGCAAGCAAGGCCTACCTACCAACTCTAAAAGTCTGTGTGAGTCAAATTTGACAAATCAAAAAATATGTTAAAAGAAAGGAAAGGAGAGTGAGTCTAATATCATTAATCGTCAATATTATTGACGGCGTTTTATTTTCTTCTAAAGTAGCTAATGAAAATTTGAATAATCTTGAGTAAGTGCGGTTTCATGGATATTATGACGTTCAGAATTGCATATCATCTTATTGATTTTGCTGTAGTTTCTAGAGCGACCATTTCTCATTAGAACGTAATTTTATGTATTGTTGAAACATAAGGCCTCCGCGTTTTATCGCCATACTAATGGCTTAGGTTGGCCAATAAGCTAGTGGACGACCTATATGAAATGTCTTGATTGGAGCATGATACACAGTTATAGATGACTTTAAAGAGTTAATTTTGTCATCCTTTTAAAACAGACATTTTAGTCCAATTTTAGTGGTGGAACTCAGGTTTGGGTCGAGAAGGTTTCAGGATATAAGAAAGAAAAATTAAGTAGTGAGCAGAAGAACAATGAATTGGAACGATTAATTTAAGCCAAGTATGTTACCCGTTCGTTCGAATCGGCTTGCCTTGATTTATAAATAGACAATATTGACAAAGACAAATTGACGGTAAGATATAAAATATAAAAATATCTATCAAAATATAATAATATTGGTTAAATTACAGAAACAGTTGACTACAGCAGAAAATTTTTGGGCTTATAACTTTAGTCAAAAGATTATTTGTGTTACAAAAGAATTGAATTAGAATGAAAGTCGTGTTTAAATTTAATTACAGTTTGGTTTACGTAACATGTTACCACAGACCATACTTATCTAGACAAAATGCCCATTGTATCGAAAGCCAAGCAGATGATAATCGATGCTTTTCATTCTAAATGAGTTCTATGTAAAGAACGGACAAAACTAAAAAAAATCATACGGTTTTATATACGAGTTAAAAGTCAACTAGAAAGGATCATAATTCTTATTTCTTAAAAATGTTACGTTTAAAGAAATTTTTGATTGCGCAAGTTTTTCATTACGAGTATTTTTTGTTAGTTTGTATTACTTGCAATCACGCTGTATTCAATATTCATGTAATGAATCTTCAACCTTTAAAATACAGTACACATTGATTAGAAATCTCATATTTTTTCGCGTTTTGACTTCACCTTATAAAATACGGTTGTATTGCACTTTTAACTCCAAAGAACTGCCTGATATTAACCAACAAACAAGTTATCTTAAGTTAAGATAGAGAAAGGACATAATGCTATATTTCATATTAAAAATAAATTGTACAAAGTATTAGTATTTGATTTCCCAAAGCCTTAAAAATGTTAGGATCAGGTTCAGCTCATTTAAGTATGATACATATTTTAGTATCATATTTGTGTACTTTTGAAATAAAATTCTAAATGAAACTCAGTTCCTTACAATATGCAGTAGGCACAAAACGGGCCATACATGTTTTTTCAGTCTTTCTTTTTATTAAAAGATTATAACATATGTCAAACAGATCAACAAAATAAATGACAATACATACGGTTGCGAAATGATACTTAGCAAAAAAAATAACATTGTTTACCAATGATAATTTATTCTTTCGAAAAACAATTACATTTTAATAAGAAGTATATATAAACATAATCATTGAATCATCTAAATTTTGACACAATGAGAAATTTAAATTGTGTTTTATTTTAAAATAATTAATATTTACATATATATTGACCAATAAACTATTCAGCATTACATTTATAAAAGAATAATGAAGATTGTGTTTGTTATAATACTAGAAAGGAGGCCCTTTCCAACGATCATTAGGAGTTGTTTGTTTGCTAATGAACGTGCTGGAAGGGCGAGCTCTCGTTTCCTCTTAAACCTATTTTTCTTTGTCATCGCACAAACGATAATGTCCGTTCGAGCTGTCGACTGACTACGTCATTACCACTTGCCCGCTTTTCCCGACTTCTCCATCAGTCTCCAATGTCTAGGATCCCTAATTGGGCGTAAAATAAAACACAGCACTCCTTTACTCAAGACCTTTATTCAGAATTTCAAGTTCGTTTACATTAGTTTAATCACATAACCCGTCTGCCAGCGTGGGTCTTAATAACTAGCCGCGGCCCCAATTCAATTGCCCTCATAACTCGGCGCTTTACCCGCTTTCCTATACCTTTCCCCAATTGGCGGAGCCCAATAACTTCTAATAAATATCACTATATTAAATATTCACATATTACAACGGATCACCATTAGTTGCATTATTTATTGCTGTAGCGACGCGATATCAGCGGCGGAGAATCTTAGGAAACTTCAGACTTACAGAATCAAAGTAATAAACTCCCAATATCAAAATACCGCCGTATCAAGATACCGACGGGAATCGTTGTAAGAAGAGATACATAATAATTATTACATAGTAATTTTGACATAATTTACACTGTCCTACTAGATATATTTACAAAAAATGCTTTTTATTGTTACGATAGCTCGTGTAAATGACTAGAAATTGATTAATATTTGGCTGCTTCTTAGGCTTAATTGTAGCATCGATTTCAGTAAATTAATTTCTTTGACCTGTCATGTAATTCGTTTAGTTCTTCGTTTGAAGTTAATAATGTGTACCATTATCACTTACTACAATATTCATATTTTTATCAATCAATTAAACTCTTTGGGCACTCTAGACTCAACGTAACATACGAACATTTCAATTGTCAACAAGTGACGAAAATAATTCATTTATCAAATGTAAAGATCAGTCATATAAATTCATTTATACAATACAATTTGATTATTTCTAAAAAGTTTATAGAATAATCCTATAACAAAGATATTAAATTAGGAACGGGATGTTTGATGAAGCCCTCGGAGTGAGAGAAGGGGAAGGAGTTAATAATGGAGACAAATGGTTGGTTATGGATATGAAAGGAAATTATGATGTCGCCTGTTGATCACGAAGTCATCGGAAGTAAATAATGGACGGATCGCACTTAAACTCAAACGATGACAGGGTCTCGAAGAATTTTTTTTAACAAGTGAGGGATAGAATACAATTGCTAGATAAGTTGACCAAATTATTGTATACGCAAGTAAAATAGAGTAATATTAGATTTTAATGGCATGTTTAAGCTTCGAGAACAATACGTGATAATTTCAATGTTTTAGGGATATAATTTGAAGCGAGTAACGAAATCACTAAAACCCTTTATTGTTCCTTATGCTCTGCCTGAGACGCCATGAAGCGGCGTGGAGCTAGCGGACGGTACTCTTTGCCGGCGCGGGGCCGCAGGGTACTCGCAGCTCGCCGTGTGCTGCAAATGGAGAAAAATATCAAACACAATTTTGGTAAAGTTATAACTTTTAATTTCTTTTCAGATATTATTAAGGTGAAAGCAAAGTCTCTAAATAGTTAACTGACAAATAAGTCCTATTCCCCTTACCATGGCCCGAGCGGTGTATCGCTGGAAGACTGAGATGAACACATTGACAACGTTTCCACGTAATCGGACATATCTGAGGTGCCACTAGAAGTGCTGTGTGCATCCGTCACCCCTGAAAAGGTACTCTAATTAGCTATTTTAATTAGCTGTTAAAATATAGACCTTTTTAAGTCTACATTAAGTTCAAGATCCAGCATATAATGAGAAAAGGAAGTATTACCTTAATTAAAACCTTAAAAAGTATTACCTTAAGACCACTTTGACAATTACTACCAATATTTTATAGACTGACATACGTGTCTTTAATTACTAGATCCTACTATCAGTTACTGTTTTCTTATATTAACTGCATAAATACATAGCTGCTGAGCTTGTTAAATCTAACCTAAGGCCTTTAGTTTTATTGAGTATTTACCACCATCTAACTGCATACTAAACAAAAGATAAAGCGCAGTAAATGCTATTCGAAATTATATTTTATGAACGATAACATATTTTTTTTTATTTGCTATATAAAAGATGTAGAATACAATGCTTATTAATATATGGTATGAGAAACGCAGTTAGTGATGAAAGGTATCATCGGTAACTACGTTTCTACTAGGGTATGCCTAGTAAGCCTTTGTATAACGTTTATATGATCACTTGTGTATCGGAGCAATACTTTTAAAAGTGATGTTTAGCGCCTTACGGTGCATTGTTTTAGGGTAGGCAATTAGTTTGTTTTTGTAAGAAATACCCTAAATGTCTTACAAAGTAAATTAAAATTTTTTAAACTATATTTAATTGGAATACAGAGTTTTAACAGGTGGTAAATAACTTATAAAGAAGGAGAAAAATATTCAAAATTTTTCCTTACACCTTATGGTGGTAAATATATTTGAAAATTAAAATATCTAGTACGTTATAGCATAACAACAATTACAAATAGTAACTAATGATATCAAACCTCGAAGTGGTTCACCGGTGATCGCGGGTGCAGCTGCTTCAGCGGATCGCACTACTGTCCCTGATGGTGGTACAGTTGATCGTAACGACCAACTAGACACCCCTGAGTCGTTTGAGCTGCATGAGTCTCTGGCTCCCGCGGGCGCTACCGCTGCCCCGCCCACCCTCACGGCTCCACTGCGCGATGTGCATGCACAAGCTGCCCTCACAGACGTGCGCTCACCAGATAAGTCCCTCAGGGTCTCCATGGATGAACCTGATCCCCGAGATCCCACACTGCCCTCAAACTCTTCTACATCCTCCAGAAATCGCGATGAGTCTACTGAACTAGAACGACGGTTGCGACCAGTACGATGCCTTCCATTTGTCTCCACAACTACCGCTCGTCCTCCGCTCGTCCCCACATTTTCTACTTGAGTGATTTTATCCGGGCACAACGCTGGATTACTAGCGGATTTCTCTTCGAGTAGCCTACTAATGGAGTTCTTCGGATATTTCAAGGTGTGAAAAGCGAAACCACCAATAGGAGACATAGGTGTATACCCAGCGGCGAGGGTTCGATCCCTTTCTAGCCGATCACTGTCTAAGCTACTGGGCTCCATCATAAGATACTCGTCGTTCTTTCCAGCTGTTAACCTATTACACGCTGCCAAAGAATCACTTTCACTCTGTTGGTGTCCACATTTCGTACATACACTTTTTTTATGACTCGAAACAAACGATTCCGGTTTTAAATTAGCACCGATTGCATTTAATTCACTTTCAGTTATACCTACTTTTCTGAGCAAATCTTTGGCGTTTTCATAATGCTCAAGAGACAAGGCAAAGCTTAGATTTTCATAATTAGCTAAGGGCCCTTCGTCAATTTCTATGTCCCCTGAACAATGCCCATCCGGTGTGGTCCATCCCTCTCGTTGAGCTTTCCTTCTGGTCTTCCTGGAAAGATCCACTGTTGCATAAAGAGCATTACGATCGTCCGGTGTAACATTTTCTTTGTTTGGCACAACTTTTTCGCTAGTTTCTCTGTTTCTTCTACAATATGGTAATCTTATCCAAGCGTGAGCCCAATCTGTCACTCTTTGGCAAGGACAATTAGCTGGTTGAAGATTCTCTTCGGAATCTATTATTGTAGGCTCTTTAGATCTTTTTCCAAGTTTCAGTAAGCACCCACATGGCTTTTTCAGTACTAATGTATTAGTAGTAGAACTCCGAGTAATTTTAAATAGTTCTCTATTCAAACACTCTTTAAGTCTTTTCGGCGTATCGTAGTATTCACCCTCAACCTAGAAGACAAGTAACATATAAAAAAGAAGGTAGTGATTCAAAAATATAAAATTATTATATAATAGTTTTTTACATACTTTGAATTTATGGGACGTTACATTATTATTATTCCTAGCCACTGATAAGTTGCTGTTTGCAATTTATTGCTTGTTTTATTTTTTAATAACGTAAGAAAAACTTTATTAAAGATTTTTTTAAACTAACCTCGGTTGAAGGTACTTTGGGCACATCATAGTTTTCATAAGGGCCAATTTTACTCGTCTTACTTTCGGCCAATGCACTCAATTGCGAAAAGCTACGTGATCGGCAGGACAATGGCGTATGAGGTGCATTCTTCAGAGTCAACTCCAGCTTAGTTGGCTTCGGCGGTCTAGCAGGCGGACTATCAGTACAACGGCAAATATCTTCAGTCTTATTTTCAATAGGCATCACATCACAACTTTTAACGTTATCACTTATCACACTTTCACTTTGCAGATTTTCGTTCAATGCTTCCATTGTCCAAGCAGGGCTAAAGTGTTTGGCGCCCGGTGTGAGAGCAGCTGTAGAGGAGCGCGATAATGCACCCAACTTTGATATGCAACTCATGCAACGTTCTAGCATTACACTATTGTTGCCATTCCATGGGGTCGCATCCGCCCCCTCCGCTGTTTCGTTCACGGACACAGTGTCCCCGAGGCCCATGTCCTGGAAGTGTGTGCGTTCTGCGGAAGGCCAGTAGGGCGAAATGTCGGGGTCTTCGACACACGGATCCTCATACAACCGCAAGTCCATCGGTGGTAAAGATCGATCTATTGTGTTCAGCTCCGACAGCCTAGTATCGGAACGGAACGCTTTATGTGATTTTGGACTTTCGGCATCTGTGTGAAAATAATATTATTGCTAAATTACGATATTGTCACTTAATTTAACGTTAAAGTTATGCCTATACACCCTAAAGATATATTCACTTCCTTTTCCGTAATTATTATAACCGAATTGTTTAAAAAAAAGGCGAATGCATGACTGACATTTTTCATGCCACACCTTACTTAACAGTCAATGAGATAGTCAGCACAATGCTAAACCTTTATAGGAAAAAAAACACTATTACTAGAGCCTTGCAAAATTCGAACCCACGTGCGCCCTTTTATCTAGCACCAGTCCGTATCTATATAGTATACTAAAGTTGTTTATTAAAAATATGAACATTTACATGTTTAAAAATTTAATGTACGTGAAAAAAAATAGACATGATTTCCTAAGATATTGTGATGTACGTCATATAGATATAAGAAACAAACATAATTTGATTCTTCTAGTAACTAGACTGCGAAGAAAATGTAAGTTTTTTATGAGAATGTATATGTTTTTACAACAAAATTCTAGTAAACGTTCAGAGTTTAACTACTAATAAATTTAAAAAGGTTGTCAAAGAACTTTTATGTGTTAAGGGTAATATAAAATGAATTAATTTTTAAATGATTACGCAGCCTGGTAATGAAATATTCGTTCCAGATTTTATTTCAATATTGCATAATACGTTGTGCCTAAAATTGTTTGATAATTATATATATTGATCATATATAAAACTTTTTACCTTAAATAATATTTGACGCAATCAATACCGTGTTTTGAAATCAGAATTACTTCATGCCAAAAATATTTTTATATATACACCTAAAAATAGCGTTATTAAAACTATCTTAACATGTATAGCCTGAATAATATTGTTCCAAAGCAAAGCATATATTTGTTAACTGATACGTACTTTCGGTTTTCTTAAGTGCAGCGAACCTCCTTCTAGGAGAAATATTTCCCCTGGAAGCTAGATCAAAGTCCCTCGCGATCTCTGCAGCCTGGTCGGTCACCAAGACGTGCAGACCCTCGCTCTTTCCACATAGAGATCCTCCCTCCAAGCAAAATCGTCCTTCGACTACCCCGTAACGCCTGTGTTTTATAAATTTTGTGTGCGAATAAGAAAAAAGTAAAAATTAGAGATGAACAAAATCTGTAACTACACTTAACTACTACTTTGTATACATATTTCAAACAAATTCCTAATCGATTAGCTTTTTCGACATCTTAAATTGTCGAATTCGAAAAGTCGAATTATTTCAATTTTTCTTTCACCTGATGGTAAGCCCCATCCACAACTAAAGTTACGTCAGACGTGTGGCGTCTAACCACCGCCGATCACCCTAAGTCTTGAGATGTTATGTCTACGCCAATCATATTTACTTTTCAAATCGGAAGACAATACATAGTGTTTATCACGGCTAATTTCAGAAGTAGGCAAAAATAGGCATGCGATGGAACTATCTCAGACGGTCTTATTTAAAAAACCTTAAAAAGTGATCTACTAGCTTCTTACATATATACTTTATTTATTTACTATGTATTGATGGTAGCACATGATTGAGATGATTATTACCTGAGGTGTGAAAGCTCCCACACGGCCAGTAACCGTGGCGGCACCCCAGTGGCAAGAGCGGCGGCCGGGGGGCGCAGCAGGAGGCGCGCAGGCCCCGCCGCCAACCGACCACCGGTCGCCACCACCACCACCCATTGACGCGACCACGAAAGATGGCTGCTTACCATCGAGATAAGCATTTTAGCATCACTTAAATGGTTACTCATGAAACGTTATCAGGGTAAAATGAAACATCTGCTTGACGTATTGACTTTTTTAAAGTCTAGAATATGTTATTGTAATAAATCAGTGAATAAGAATTCAAAATCTAAACGTTATCAGTGGTGACCATCGTTTATATAGATATAACTTGACTCTCTAATTATTTTTTCTGATATATACATATACACGATACTCATGCATGTGAAAAATGTTGAACGTCGAATTAAAAATTAAGAATAAACGCGATAAATCTCATTTAAAGTAATCCTATTTACCTCCTGTTGGATAAGTGGGCGCATGCACCGCGACTGCATAAACTATATTTTATTTTAAATATTATATACATGAACGGTAGTGATGCTCAATCTCGTACCTGCCATTGCATGAGACGCTCCCTAGTCTCGAATGCTAGAACCGCTGTGAAGTCCTGGCAGATAAGTGCCAAAGTGTGCGAGTGCTTGTCCAGGGTGAATCCACTGTCGCAGCCCAAGTAGCGCTGCAGAGAGAGGGAGGCCTTGCTTGCAGCACCGCCCCAACGAGCCTTCGAGTCTCGATACACTTGCAGCTGAACACAATCTAGATGGAAAATTTTATGTTTTTTTAATCAGTATTAAGGAATATAGTATTCCTAGCGCGCTTTCAAATAAATATTTGTTATTAATTTAAATTTTCATATTTATTATTGTATATTATTTTATTGCGAACCACTTCGTAAGCAAATGATTAAATTTGAGAAGACAAAGCATTTATTAGAGTTGCAACTGAACTTAATTTGCGTGACATTTGCCCGGAAACAAAGCTACTTTTTTTATAGCATAGTGTGGAAAAGAAAATTTCACAGGTTATTTTATAGGCGCAAAACTATTTATTACAATTTAGCAGACAGTATAATATTTTTGTAACATTAGTTAAAATGGTACTAGGGCAAAAAGTACATGATTGATGTAATATATTATTATAACTGAACATATATATTATTGTAACAATATAATATAGTAAAGTATTCATTGTATATCTTTTATTATACCTTAAAGGTAATTTTCATCTTGAATGATAATAAAATTGAATGTAGTCTTCTTTAAAAAGGGCACCGTCACAGGCAATAAAATGTTAGACAACATCCTAAGCATAATATCATTCTATCTGGCAGAGGAGTGGTATGCGGACACATAAAGCATAATATGCCTCAGCGCATTGCCGAGAGAAATGTTTTCCCGAAAGAAATCTCCGGCTTACACCTCCTGCACTCGTAAGCAATTTTACTTTACAGCAGGGCGTCGTGTTTTATGGAGCTGAAAATGGAACACGGGAAGTCGGAAAGGCCGCAAGTTAAAATGCGAGCTATGCTGTCCTTTTCTTTAGACATTTTCTATTTGCTATTGTAAATTAAGACCTGAACAAAAAAATGTAAATTTCATGTAAACTTTTAATTTATATTCCTGCGTTGTTCCGTGCTCATTAAATAAAACAGAAAATTTTCCTTTTGTTACGGTACGCTATTTAGCTATTAGCATTAAAAAATCTTAATTTTGTATAAAATTAAGATTTTTTAATGCATTATACTTTTATGTAAACTTACACTAATTACATTAAATGAGCTTTTAATATGCCTCATTGCAATTTTTCAAAATTTTTTACATCAAAATGGCTATTGCGGGTTATTCTTAAAACATAGATATATGCGCTTGCGGACTTTATTATAGACCATTTTGACAAGGTCAATTATGTTGCACATACTTTAAGTCTATCGATTACGGTTTTAGCAGCGTTTGCAATTTAATCACACGAGGTTGTGATTTTTGGTGCCGTATTATTTTTTATATATCAAATATCTATGAAATTACTTATCACAGATATATTATCGCTAGGAGCGGAGCAACGAGGTAACATATTTAGAAAAAAACATACGCTCCGAATTGAGCATACCTCCTACTTTTGGGAACTCGATCAATAATAAAAACGATAAAGCACCTAGACGAATTAACTAATAAGTAATTAAACGCGATTAAATCCTCCAGAGAGTATTCATAAAAATTTGTTTATATATTAGTGTTTTGTTCACCCCCAATGAAGTTACAATTTATAGCGTACAATTCTTTTTTAAATGTAAGGCCTTGTAATATTGCTAAATAACGGTCTTTAGTCTAAAATCTACCTAAATTTTGCTTGCATAAATACTTTATTCGCTAGCTTCAGTAACGTTTTCTTTTCCAAGAAATGTGGCATCGCGGTCGTGCAGGCGACGTATTTAGATCCGCAATAACAAATGCAAGGAAACCCAGTTGTTTAGCATCTCATCATTGTTCCAACGCAGAAACGTTGAAGGAAGTAGGTCAGATGTCTGCTGCGTCCGCATCTCCCGTGAGTTGTGTCGAGGCCGATAAAAATTTGTTACGTCCGCATTCGGTACTCGGAAATGCAGTGCAACCGAATGGAACAGTCTCGTTACGTAACTAAATGCACTTGTATTAAAATATATCCTTGGAACGACCTGACCGAGTTTAGTACCCGCGGTGCATTTGAACAATTGCTTTAAAATTTTCTTCAAATGCATAGTAAGTAAGGATAATACTTTCCAACTGATTTCAATGAAAACATAAACTAAATTATAAAAATTTGATCGTTCAGTTTCAACAAGTAACAAGTCATACTTGTTGATAAGAACAAAAGTGCTAATTTGGGAGTTGTTACGGTACGTTGGTGTCAGTGCGCCCAAAGAGCGTCGTGGCCCATTGAACCGCCACTCACAGCATGCAACGGGCGCCTACATGGGATCATTGTCCACTCGGATCGCCCACGGACGCGTCGATGGCACATGTGTGTCGCAGTGTCAAGTCAGGGCGGAGGCCACACGCAATTAAAGTCGCAGCGGCGCCGCCTGTCGACAGCCCGTGTCATTTATCGGCGCTCTTTGTTTGCGCCGCGTAGTGATGGGCCATTTAAACGAGAATCGATATAGTATGAAATAAAATCGGTTAAGATAGGCGCAAGCGTTTTTATTTCATCGTTGTATCTGTAGGACCCCAAGCTTTAACAATGTAAACACAAAGCTGCGTTATTTTTATATTTTTTTTTATAAAATCTTATTAAATTTATAACTTCACGTTGAAAATTGATTTATTTAGCAGAAAAACACTACAACTTGTACATGGGCTTAATGCCGATGGCATCGTTTACCAGCCAACCTTATATATAACTACTAGCAAACTTAATTACTTGTAAATTATATGCTCACAATTTATGTTTAACTTTGTCTTAGAAATCAAAACATTCAAGGCGAAGAGTTAAAAGAATATAACAAAAGTTCAAAATATCAGTGCATCTGAACACTCTTTACCCTGGTGTATATAAAACCCCAAGATTGATAAAGGTTCTTCGAAATAATAGGAAACCGTTGTCCGTTGGGGCATCGCACATCATTTGTCGGCACCTTTGTGCGCCGTTTTATTGTCCCTTTGTGAGAAGCCGAACGGCGGTCACTCCCCCTCCGTTCAACACCACTCGCCGTGAACTTTAATTTAAGGTGATTCACGAAAAGAAAAAGTGGTAAATTAAATAATTAGACGTTTAATACGATTGAAAAAATAATTTAATAATTTATATAAGTAATAATGTGAAATAGGTAGTTTGTTTACAAACTTACAACTTAATTGTTTACTTAATAGTTATTTTCATTAATGTAAATATGTTAGTTTTATTTGAAATAATAAAATATGAAAATTATACTGAAATAGATTTAATTACTTTTATTTGATTTGTATTATTATGATTTGTATTACGCAAATATTAGACACTTTTCATAAAAAAATATTTTAGAGGTTTTAAAAAAACAAACCATAGTGAGGCATTACTAATAGAACAGTATCGGATAATTTTCATACTTAGGTATTTTAAAAATGTTCTTTTTACATTTTTTTTCATAGTCTGTTTTGAAGTTTCCATAACAAACGTTGATCGGGACATCATAACGGATGTTCCATTGGGAGCGGACGGAAGCTATTAGGGCAGCGGCTATTAGCAGTTTAACGGCTTGTTACAACTGTAACATCACTAGTTTTAATGTTCTCCCGCTCTTTAATGTTCCCACTCTTTGTGGCGCAACCGCGCTGCGTTTAAAGGAGTGCTAAGTCTGCACAAAATTACAAATTGCTTCACCACGATGAATGGCTCCATTTACAATGTTTCACTTAAAGCGCCTGCAGTATCTAAAGAAGTTTCTTGTATCGTTAGTAGTTATAAACATCTACATTTTTCGTTTGAGGCATACACTTTACACTTCAAGAATTCATTGAAGAACTTAGAAAGTTTGCCTTTAATACAAAAATTCACTTATTAAACACTTTAATAGCAAACTAATTGGTATTTAATAAAAATTAAACCTAAGATATAAAATAGTAAAACATTAATTATTATACACATATACAAAATTAATACCTAATGGTTGATAGAATATGTAAATAAAGATAGAATATAGAATTCCTACAATATGCTAATGACACAAAAATTTTCCGGGTGATTAGATCAACCGAGGATTGTGCTCAATTACAGTCCGATATTGTCTCCTTGACTGAATATTGCATAGCTAACCAACTTTTTCTAAACGCCGAAAAATGTTTTGTAATGACATATACTCGTAAATTAAATTTCTTCAAATTTAATTACAAAATTAATGATCATAGCATAAAACGAACCAATTCAATTAAAGATCTCGGCATTATAATGGATAGTAAAATATCTTTTTCCTTACACCTCGACTCAATTATCCAAAGGGCTTTTAGAACACTTGGCTTCATTAACAGAATTAGTAAACCATTCAATAATCCAAATACACTCAATTTACTTTATTTTGCTTTCGTCCTATAGTCCTTAAGATCTATCCCTGAATACAGCTGTGTCGTATGGAGTCCCTATCACAGATGCCATATCCAGTGAATAGAAGAAGAACAGAGAAAATTTCTGAATAGTTTAACCTACCGAATAGCTAGGTAGGAAAAAAGTAATACTAAAATGTTGTCCCTCCAAAATCGTCGTAAACAATATGATATGTATTTCTTAATTAATCTTTTAAATAATAAAATTGATTGTCCTTCACTTTTGTCAGAAATATCGTTTATAGCACGGTCTAGATTACCTTTACGCCCCTCACGTCCCAAAAACATTTTTGTTCCTCACAAATTCCATAAAAATTATACAAGGAATTGTTTCACCTCTCGACTTCCGCAGTTATATCATAAAAATTTTTCAGATCTCGGACCTCTCTCATCTTTCGTACATTGAATTTAAGACTTGTATTTTTAATAAATTAGTTAGTAATTAGTTATATAATATAGATGTTACTTGTTACGACTCTTTATATAAACTCTGAATATATTGTTAAACATTGTTTATAAAAATGTAATACATACATGCGGCGTAAATTTAAGAAATGTTTTAGTTATAAGCTCGCTATTATGTACTATTTTGTTATCTTTTTTTCGGCACTATTTTGTCTTCGTTTTTAGTAATATAAGCTATATAATATCTTTGTAATGACAGTTTGTTGCCATAATAAAGTAAAATAAAAAAAAAAAAATTATTTAAATTATTGCATAAATTATAATGAGATCTTTAATTACAACTTTTGCATGCTGATAGCTTCTTATCTCGTCTCAACTTATTTATTCAATAAGAGAGAAGAAGCTCTTTTAGCCTATTCTTTGCGGATTTATAATACGAAATTTCTTAAGTTGTTCTCATTTAGTTTACTGTTTCTACTGTATTTATTTTGTGTTACGTGTCTCCAATATATTGCTTATGCTGTTTACTGATGATTGATACTTCATCCCCTTCCTATATTGCTCTTAATCATCCATTAGTTTACTTAGATGCAATACTACTTGTATTAAGTCCAGCATATCAGCATACCAAACATCAACCACCTTTTGCCTTATAATACTTTCCAGGATAATAACTGATTAGTCAGTAAGTAATATAAAGTAGTCTTACATGGTACATATGCAAGTTAAATAAAGAAAAATATAAAAAAGCCGCCTCGTTGCACGCGGTCGGTGGCAGCATGTCCTCGGGCGATATCATTACAAATTACACCGTTCGACGAGCGTTTAACGAGCGGCGCATTACGGGTGTAAATTGGCGACGCTCCGCCGATGCCATTCCGAATTCCAAATTAGTGGGTACGGTTTTAAATTGCAGCACGCAGCGGTCCGGATTGACGCGCTAAATAACGCCGAGGCGAGGGCGCGCTGGGCGGGCGGCGGAGCAATTTGCGCAGGGCGGCGCCGATGAGCGTTTTAATTGCTCGAACGCGACGTCTGAGAACGAACCGTGTACGCGGTATCGGTACGGAGTTCGCTATGTCACGTAGCGATACGCCGAATCGTTTATGTACTGTTATTAAAGGCATAAAATTTAGGAACGCAAAATTTGCTAGAAACAATCTGATCAATGCTAAACCGTCGGTTGTAATTAACTTTGGATTATTTATCAAATATTATATCGTAAAAAAAATTAAATTAGATAATTTATTATTTATAACTGGCGAATATTAAATTATTAAGAATTCCTTTAGATTTAGCTTAGATTTAATCCGATTCGAAACTCGTCGGTGTGTCAAGTAACACGGTGGTCTCCTCGTGACCACGGTGCTGAAATGTTTCGAAACGTCGGATATATCACTAAAAAATAAAAATTTAATTAAAGAGTGTAATTTAATATTTTTATAATTTAATAATTTAACATTAATATTTTTAATTTCTGACGTCCATGTCGACTGTAAGTTAAAAGGATGTCATTCAAAGGATGTATATTACAATAAAATAAAACCAAAGTTATAAGAGCATATTAAAATCTAAGTAAAAGACCATACTGACAATAGATTTTTTTTTACATACGTAGGCACTCTAGCCGTTGGGCCACATGATGGAAAGTGGTCGTTAACGCCCATTGTCATCGACCATACCAGGGGTATCGCCAACGCGCTGCCTACCGTGAGACAAACGACGTTACGTCTCGTTTACCCAGTAAATACGCTGGCTACGGTTCTTTCAATCTGGAACACGGTAGTGTTTATACACTACCAATTTGCGACAGAAATACGGGGGTCACCACCCTCGTACCGCCCCAGACGGCCCCCTGTAAAATGGGACCTACCACTTCCAAAAATTGTTTTTGTTTCGTCATTACTTTTTATAAAAAGAATTTAACATACTATTCCTACACTTAAACTAAATCCATTTGCGTTAACTTAAATTTGAAGTGGGTTAATGTGGCGAGGAAACGTTATCGAGACGACTATTTAAGCTGAAACCTGTTCGAGTAGTTTAAACTAACGAGCAAGTAGGAGGTCGGCGAAAGGCAACGTAGCAAGAGCCACGTGCGCCGTTCAATTATGGAGGCGAGTGAGGAGTAATCGAGTGGTACGTCAACACTCCCCGCAATCGACTCAATTTTCTTGTAATAGCTCCAAAGTTGCCCTATTTGCTTAACTAATGAGCCAAACTTACGGCCGTCCCGAACACCGCCTTGTTACCTGACTTGTTCGACAGTGGAACTATTTAACAGAGATTCTCTGTGAATTGCGTCATAAAAGTTTGTACCATTATTATATTACAAACTGTGATTCATTCTATGAGTATTGAAGTGTAATAATATTCAATGTGATACTTAAGTGTTGTAATATTTAAATAAAAACGGTATAATTCTGTTGTGTTTACGCAATTACTATACAGATTAAACCCACTTTATCGCAGTTATCACGTTGCTTTCTTATTTTTATTTTCTTACGTTTTGGACTCTTTTCCTCAGCCATACATATGATAGGCATAATCTACCACTAATTGTAGTAGCGGGAAAGGCTCCGAAACCTCCGGAAAAAATTATATGTAACTAACGTGAAAATCCGTAAGAAATGGAAAGTAAAAATCACATTCCTTAGTGTTAAAAGCAGCACAAGCATAGCAACGGAACTGACATACATTATTTCTCTAGTGCTCTACGAAAAATCACGCAACCGTTGTAGCGTCGTGGCACGTAGCAAGAAGCGCTACGGCACGCCCGCCCACAAACAAGCCGCTGCTTGCTATTCAGGGCCGCCCGCGTAGCGCCGTCGCGAACGGTTATTCAGTGCGCGTCGTAGACACCCTTTTTGTTCGCGCCATCGCAAATTCCCGTTCCGCTTTGTATAGGCGCGTTCCTATTTAATTTCGTCGTGGCAATGTCTCCCACAATCCAAGCCTCTATATTTGTGCTATGTGGAGAGCGTTTTCATGGAACGCGTCGTGCCGTTAAAGAATGAATGCGACGGCTTTGATCACGCACCTGCATGGAGAGAAAAAAAAGGTCGCCCAACTTGCTCTTTGTTTAGTATAACTTAGAGTTTGCAAGGTCCTGGCCAAGAGAAGAAAAACTTGAAACACTCGAAACACTGCAACTTACCTATATTGAAAAGTATTTACAAAAGGTATCACTTTAAACTGCATTGGACGACTCGTCTTTTCTTTGTCTGATTGCCTTTGGTAATCTTAATAGTTGGATCTTATTAGAATTAGAAAACATCCATATATACAAACATACTGCTCTATTATGTTGCACGTCGCTCGCCAATATTTGGTACAATCATAATTCCTGTGCCCGAGGCTAAGTCGTGATTTTTTAAGGTCCGCGTGAGATCAATCCGGCACGGGCCGCAATCGCGCTCGTCGAATAATGAGCGCCCCACGAGGGCCATCAATATGCATAGAGCGTGCACTCCACCCTTCGTGACCTAACGCCGCGGCTCCCCAGGGCCCCACGTGACGCCCTAAACGCTCCACTGCGTGTTTCCTCGTCTCTAACTGTGAATATATATCGTACGATAGCTTTATAGATAATAAATCACAACATATCACGTATTATTTTTTTTAATCTGGATGGGAATTTTTTTATCTTTTTATATATACATAATTTTATTTAAATACTGTTTTGCTAAGTTTTCCTTTGGCTTATATTAAGATAAGATATTAAAACTCCATGCAGAATGTGCAATAATCTTTAATCCAAGTATATAAATAAATTTAACTGATCCTATCAAGATACATGAAGATACAAATACTTAAATGAATCATTTTACCTATTCTCCAGCTCGATAATACGCAACATAATGGCAAGGAGATTTATTAATTTTTAAATTAGCATTTTAAAATTCGGTCACAAAATATTACGTTGTCAATGTTTTGCTCATGTGGATTTGATACAACTTAATATATTTCTTAGCCCATTTTTTGAGCGATTGCCGTAAAACGTACAAAAAGTAATTGCACGAGTGCAAAAAATCTTGTGTTAGGTAAACATGAGTTACATAACGGAATCATTATGTTACCGAATAATAATTACACCGGTGTTTTTGGAAAATACAAAAGATTCGTAAAAATTTACAGTGACACCCTTTAATGCAACTGCAAAAATTTTACGTCGACACAATACTGATAGGTTCCAATTGACTTTTTAATATTCAATCGACGCAGTGAGAAAGGGTGAGGACTGCGTCCGCACTCGCCCTAATCTCTCTTTACTGTTTTTGAAAGCGTATTTATTATAAGGTGAAAAAGCATTGACAATCCAGGGTAGCCTAAAAAAACAAAACATGAATAATTATCCGTGAATTTTTTAGCGGTCAATTAATAATTTAGTGTTAACGGTTAAGTTAGATAAAGCCTTTTTATTATTTATTACAAAAATAAAGAGCAATTTTATTCGCAGGCGTATGATAAGTTTTCATTATAAAGGGAAAATACTTGTATTTTTTTTAATTTTAAAGCTCCTGAATGACATAAGCCAACCAAAGTATTTCAACTGAAACTCGACTTTTCTGTTTAGTTAATTAATAATATTATTAGAGGTGTCGGTTCCGTAACGGTAACAGAGTCCCGCATTCAATATCTTTCCTATAAGAATAAGTTTTTAGTTCAATTTGATGAACAATACAGAAAAAAAATCTTTAACGCAAATAATACATATTTGCTTTGAGGAATAAAATAACAATGAAAATCAGTTAACCGAGTCAGTGCGTATTTTTCTTTCTAGTTCGCTGTTTTAAAAGGGTCGTGTGTATATAATGCATATTTTATTTTGCACGCCTGCGCAAATTTTACAGCAACTTTTCTTAATAAAGGTAAAGATTTTATGGGGTATATTCCACATCTAAATAATATAAAAGTGTTCACATAAGTGGATTTATTGTCCGTTTATCATAGACTTTTTATTTGAGTATTTTTATCTTGATAAGATCAGTTAAATATATTTATATACTTTATATCTAAGATTATTGCACATTCTGCATGAGTTTTAATCTTTATCTACCTGTAGACCAAAGGAAGACTTAATGACAAAACAGTATTTAAACAAAATTATGTAAATATAAAGAGATAAGAAATGTCCACTGATATCTTACAATTGTTAAATAATCAAAAGAAACAACAATTACAGAATAGATTTACTTTGAGGTTAGATTGCCACATAAATTTTATAAAGTAAATACAACTTTAATACAGCTTAAAAACTTTAAAACGCCAACCATTTAAAATGTTAACCCTTATTATGTTTTCATTAGAATAAAGACTAGGAAAAAGAATGCATGCTACCATAGTTCGACTCGTAAATTTTCCGCAAGAAAGCAATATCAAATATACCCTTCGATGCAGGGTGATAATCGTGACAAAAGACTGAAATATTCACTATAACATTTCCTTTAATTATGTAAATTATATTCAGGGACTAAGTAATGAACAGAAATTATTTTAACGTTGACTCAGTAAAAGCTCTGAGATGCTAATCGCCGCAGAGTGGAGTCCCAAGTACGTCGGGCGGATGCCAGATAAGCCTGATGCAGAGAGAGAGGCCCTTGGGACCTTTATTTAAGGGAAGGGGACGAGCACTCGATGCTGGTGTCTGATATGATTTGGATTTTTAGATTGCGAATTCACAGTCAGCACATATGTACATATATGTGCATATTTATATGCCTAAAATGAATACTCATCATTATCAGGATCATCATAAAGTTTTGAATATTATTTTACTTCTAGGATGTAGCACCAGGTAACCTAAAAATATAACTTTCCTTAGCCAGTCACAATGTTCGCATACTGTATTTCTCAGTTCGTTTGGAAGTACAGTTGGCAAAGGCTCGCCTCAGAGGGGGTTCGTTAGGAGTGCGGCGCCAGACAAAGCTACTACTACTAACACCGCACTGATCGAGACCATTAGAGGGACCTCGTCCACTGTGCGCGGTTGCATTCGATATACGAAGCCAATTTAGAAATAAGCGAGCGATACTCTTATTCAATGGGCCTAACTTTCACTTTTTACCTTTGAGTCGTTTTGTAAGGTAATCAACCTTTAAGACTGAAACGTTAAGACTGAATTCAAATTCAAAATGATTCCAAAATGGAATTGTATTAAAATTTCAAACTGTGTTTTCTTTTACTCCGCACGTAAAAGATAAAAATAACTAGCAACGAATGAAATGATTTTCAAAGATTTCCTAGCTTCAATACCAGTGAATCAGTAACATGCACTACAGTGTGTATTTCCTATACAATCTTTGTGAGCCGTAAACAGGTTTCAGTGAAAAGGCGTCACTGCAAGCGACAACGGGTTCAACATTTCCCGCGGCAGTTTAATTCGATTCATCTCCAAGCGTTCCTCCGGGAGCCTCGTTAGCAGGATCGCCCTCATTAAGGCCTCGCGCGCCTCTTTTGTAGCGTAAGCGCTCTCCCTCGCAGCCTCCGCCGCAGGAACTTTTCATTAGTGGAGGAAATGTTGCCGCCAATTCCACTCGTGTTCCAGCGCACCGCTCACACGTTTGTACGGAATGATATTTGAGCTGAAATTAGCCGCCAGTTTTAATTTCAATTAGAGCGCCATTGCAATCCCAAGTGTTTGCGAGCCAGATTTCAGAGCGAAACCAAAAATGTCGTACATGTTCCTTGTTCAGTAATATGTAATAGGTTCCAGTTATATTTTGGTTTATGCAGAAATACGTTTCACATCGGGACTAAAATATTATCATAAAATATGACTGATTACAAAGCCAAGCAGTATATATGTTTTGATTTCATAGCTCTTCTGTCACCGCTACGTAATTTCTTTATATTATGACTTAAGTACGAAATCCATTAATATTGTAAGGTCTTAATAGTAGATCGAATGAAAATATGACATTACATTTCATAAGCCTCTCATCAGCCTTTTGTGATGCATATTTTTCAATTAGAATTGTTTCTGTGAAAGTTCTTACTATATAAGCACACACTTTAGCATGTATTTAACATATAGTAATAAATAACGGTTTATTTTGATCTAACTTTCAAGGTTAAAAGATGTATAATTTTGGTAATGATTAATTTGTCAGATGTCTATCGAGTCATCACCAACTTTGAACCTTGGATTTAATAAAGTTTATCAACACGTGTTCATGTTGATCTGTGTTTACATTCGTATCATATTGCGGAAAATAGTCTGTTATAAAAAAATATGTTCTAGAAAAAAACATACTAATAGAAGAACTTAATTTTTAGCTTCTTTAGATTGTATTAACGCATTTGCTTTAATTATAAATTGTATTCGATTAGCATTATTAATCAAAGTAAATCCCCGTTCAAGGCTGTTTGATCAAGGATTTTGATGATAATATGTTCGGAAGGTGATAATATTATGAAATCACATCTATTTTGTCTATCGATCTCACATAGATATGTAATAACATATTTACTACTTTCTACCGTTTCAAAGATAGCATATTAGTTTGTCGTAAGAATAAAAAGAATATGCGTGAGTTGGATTCAAGGGAAGCCAAAATTTACTTTTTAATAATGACGCTTAGCTATAGTAATGAAAGTTTATGTTTTATTAACAGTAATTGTAAATAATCAACATTTTTAGATCTCTATTACGCGAATTTGAAAGGGAAACATAAGTTAGTTCTAGCCTGGCTAAATTTATCTAACTCTTTATTGGCGAAGGTTTACATTTATTTCGTCCTCGTCCTGAACGCAAATGGCCCGGAGAGCCTTTGAGAAGACTTTGAATTAGCAAATCACTGCTCGAGAGCGAGTTGGCCGCTCGCCGAGCGAGATAAGGAAGGGTACGGGGTCGGGTTGCGTAACCGATGCACCGCCCCAGGACTCGCCAAAGGCGACAGCTCTTCGTTTCGAATTCAAATATTCTTATGAAACATTTTATGCTTAAGACTATTTAGAAACAGATATATTAAATGATTCTGCCATTTTTTAATATTAAAAATAATAATCTTTGTTTGTTTGACATGCGAGTGCCCGATGACCTTCAACAAGTAATAGTCCCCTTTCGGTATAATTAAGTATTCCAGCGGAAAGACTGGTCTCCTTGTTATTGATATTTTATTGAATTCGAGTTATGTGTAACAGTTTTGTAAGGCCAAAAAAGCAAAGGCATATGAAAAATATTAGCTCTTCACTGTTGTAAAGTAGGCGGTGCAAATAAAAGTACTTTTTTTTTTTAACTAACTGAAACCGGGAAAGCACTAATATATCACTCATATTCTTCAAACAGTGAATAGTAAATAGTATATATTAAAATTATATATTTAACAGTATTTAAAAAAAAATTAAAAAAAATACCAATGTGTACCATTTTTATTGCACACGTATTGCAAAAACATTATGAACGACTATTTAGGTTAACAATCCATTATTAACGTTTTAAAAAATACGTATACGTACGTATTCATTGTTGGAATTCGACGTAAGTTCACTGTTAATAATTATTAAAGAATGTTTCATCTTTTATTGGTTAGTGATGCAACACTAAGTCAATGTGGTATTATTACTAATACCACATTGACTTAGTAATATCAGCTTTTTTTTAAATTTCCATACGAAGACGGACGAGCAGTCGGGCCACCAGATCGAAAGTGGTCACCAACGTCCATTGACATGATGATGCTGTATAATACAAGGCGTATCACCTACGATTTTCCGATGTTACATCTCGTTTACCCCGTAAATAGGTTGGCAACGGTGCCCTTCAAACGATAGTGTTTTCACACTACTACTTTGCGACAGAAAGAGGCATTGTGATGATACCGCCCCGGACAGCCCCTTTTCGCTTTCTTTAATTCAGATTCTTCTGACTTTGCAATACCAAGTTCGACCGTAGGTACCTTTTTACCAACTAATGACTAAAACTGGCTATCAGGACATTGAAATAAAAAAAAAACACCTCCGTGCAGTGCTGGCGCGGGTTTGGCAACTGTCCATGCATGCGTATCTGGAGATGTGTTTATTATTTCTTATGCAAACAGTTTTCGTTTCCAGTATTTTCTTTACCACTAAGATAGCGATATTTTTTTAGGGACATTGGCTTTTTACGGTACGTATTGTATTCCATTCGTAATGTTTCGCAGGATTCACTTGCATCAAGGTACCGGTGGTAGGTCCCCTTTTTACGGTCTATTTCTACCGCAAAGCAGTAGTGTAAAACACTACTGTGTTCCGGTTTGAAGGGCACCGTAGCCAGCGGATTTACTAGGTAAACGAGACTTAACATCCTATGTCTCACGGTAGGCAGCGCGTTAGTGATACCTATATTGACAATGTCTATGGGCGTCGGTGACCAATTTCCATCAGGTGGCCCCGACTGTTCGTCTACCTGCGTATGCAATTAAAAAAAAAGTAAAATTGAAAACATTAATAATAATATATTCGTAATAAAATGTCCCAAAACGCGTTGTTGTTTCTAGTTTCTGTAAACTTTAACATAGATAGAGAACAAATTGATTTTTTATGCTGATTTGCAGTACTGTAGTGTAAGATATATCTGTAAGCCTTGTTAACTTCCGTTTATTTTGTGCCGGACTGATATATTTTGACTAAACAATTCGCTATTTATATTCTGAAAGTGCACTGTAATAATATGAATCATGAGAATGATAAGCAAGAACGAAAAAAAACTTCGACCTGATTAGCTTAAAGTAATACAAAATTTTTCGACTCCAATAATTGTTATAAAAACTGTCAACCGTTTAATAATAGATAACGAAAACCAAAACCCTTAACTAACTATAAAAGAATGTATGATTCCCTTGATGTTGGCTTTCTAAAAATATATATTAATTTACTTTCATTAAATAATATAATAAAATTTATTTACATAAGTACATCAGACCTCAATACGGAGCATTCATCACTTTTATAACTTACATTATTGCACCGCTCCTAATGATTCCATTTTCATAAATCTTGTTTTTTAAAGGTAGGTATCCATGATATAAAAAGTAACATCCCGTTTCATAAACCAAATTAAAATCGGATATCTGAGTTGAAATCACAAATGTATTGATTTTTAAATAATGACTTCCAAAAGAAGGAGGTATGAATATTTTTTTTATAGTATATATTTTAACGCTTCGAATTGAGTGCCTCTTTCTTTTGGGAAGCCGGTCAAAAAATACTATCATCATCATCATATGAAGTACAGATAGCTTGCTAAAATTTAGTTATTGAAGCTATGAATTAGGTATCGGTAAATCATATAAATTTTGATATATATCACAATAAAACAATATAGCTGATATCAGTGGTTTTAACAGTAGTTTCATGTTGTTTCTTAATTAATACATCAAACAAAAGCAAAAGAAAATAGAAAAACAACTCGAATAACTTCGAGCCAGCGTGTTTACTGTTTGTCTCACCTCGTATTACAAATTGTCAGTCTCGTTACTGCTTTGTGATTTAATCTCAAAGCGCCTACGACTGAAAGAAAGTCAAATTAGCGTAATTGCCTCCTGCCGACACCTTGATTACTCTGAATCACTGAATGGAGGCGACGTGGCCAGGGGACAGGGGCTCCTGAGGGACCAATTAGTAGCGAAACGGGACAGCCCAGTCCATCCGTGTGACGACGCTAACACAAAACAAAAATGGAGCGACCGGGAACGCAGCTCTTCATTGGAGCGCTCCCGAGGGCATCGGCGCAATCACGGGTGGCGTCAGTGAATGTTAGCTCGCTTTGTACACAATCATCGCCCTAACGAGTTTCCCCATTGCACTCGGTCGAAAGTAGTGTCCGATTTATATTTTACAATTGCACAACTAGGATTTATAAATGTCTAATGGTGTAGGTCATAAATACTTATTTTTGTTAACGACTTATTTTACAATATATAGTTCAATTTCTTAAAGTGTTAGTAAATTGAACTAAAAACAAAGGCTTTTAACGTTTAAAGGTATAACAGCACCTAGTTACGTAGTGTACTAGAGTTTATGGATCAATAAACTGCTGGTAATTCGCACGTATGTTGCGAATTGCAAGTTGCATTTTAAATATAATTTTACAGCTTTGTCACCTTTTTCTAAAAATAAGTAAATTTTCCCGATCAAAAACATGTATGCCATTAAATACTAAAAGATTACTTGATTTAGAGGTTCAGATTCATTTATAATGTTTTTCTGAGAAAAAGATAAAGCTATTACAAATTCTTTGCGAATGAAGATTAATGTGATGGTATTACGAAAATCATTGCGTACATAATACAAAAGCGTTTACGGCTTACTAAAACGCTTTGTGTGTAAGGGGAAATAGAACATTTCCTGCCACATTCACGTGGATTTATTGACAGTTATTTCGGGTCCGTCTTGTAAATTTGAAAGTCTTACTGCAGGGCGTTTAAAGATTTATTGTAACAGGATCGGTTTTTAACGTAAGTTTCATCAAAGATCATGTATGCAGATGTGAATGTTTAAAATGGAATGCAATAAAGAAAGCAAAATTTTCTTTATTAATAATGAGTTAATTTGGATATCGATAAGGGTATTATTTGGCCTTATAAAATAACGGCCGCTGTATTATAGTACTTACGAAGAGAAGAGAAAGACTTAAGAAGACTTGATGATGTAGGCCCCGCGGTAGTTTTCTTAGTGAAAAAATACTTGAAGCACGTTATTTATAAAAAAATATTTGGCGTTAGTTTTAATAACATGATATTGAATTAGAATTACCAGGAGATAGACTACACGGAACTAAATTTTAAAAACCTATTTCAGATAAATCATTCAGTAAACTGGTAACAGTAAATCGGTAATCTTTAACACAAAGTTCACAGTTACGAAATCAATACGCCACGCCCTTACAACAACAAGGATTTTTAATTGTGTTTCAATAAAAAAATAATATAACTCCATAGTATCATATCGATTGTAGTTATTAAATATTATATTAACAGGTGTGTGCCGTTGCAGCGCTCGTTCATTAATTAATAAGTTATGCTGGCCGCGTGCGAGTGCTACCATCGGGGGTGGGGGAGTAAGGGAAAGGGGGGTGGGAGGGGGGGCTTCAACCCACTTTGGCATCCATCACACGTTGATTAATTAACATGGAAATTATTAACGACACCGAGCGGAATGCATTACAGTAGACATGTGTACATTTTGTATGGATGCCGGCGGATAAACAAATTAGCGGAGACTGAAACTAGATTAGTTGACTTGCATCCCGTCGGGGCATTGTGTACTTCGACGCCGTTCGACAGACCGCGAGTAGTGTTGCAATGTACGACGCTGTTCCACTATCAATTTGATATGAAAGTATCTTAATTTTCCATTCAAAATAAATTTACGTGGTCTATAACAGTTTATGTTTTTTAAGGCTAAATGTTATTTCCAATTAAACTTTTGTTTAAACTTTTATTTTCATGTTAAATGCCCTAACAGTGGAAAACTAAAAAGTATTTGACTCACCTGCCACCGGCGAAAGCTTCCGCATGACGCACCATCGCGACTTCCACTGCAAAGAACATTCGGCTTCAGCATTTTTGTTAATATGTTATTAAACTTGACAGGCCAAGTATATTTATTCATAGGTCTTCTAATGTTATTTTGCGAAAATTTTCTTTAAATTAATAAATCATTTAATTCGCAGTCGTTTGAGTAAAGTTCATAGTATTTTTATAACGATGCATCTCATAGATATTGTCATTCACACCGTGCATATTAATACATCATACATACAACAACATATGTAATGTTGTTGTAACCTTAAATTAAACTTATTCTTTTTATTTAGCTAAACCGTTTGTCAATAAAAGAAAAATGTAGAAAGTTATTAAATTTTAATACTTAAATGACGCGTTAATATTACTATCATCATCATCAGCTTGTGTCATTTCACTGCTGGACATAGGCCTCCCCTAATGCTCACCTCTTTCGACTGTACCCCATTTAATATATTATGGTATATGATTACTATGGCAATGGCATAATAATATTTTACGCCATGGCCATATCCACTGATTCATTTTAGGCAGGCGGGTTTGATTTCGGGGTACAACAACACACGTGGGAGCTATCGAAATATACCTTTATATCATAAACTTGTAAGGCTCACCTTCTTCCCGTCTCGGAACTTGACGGTGCCCTCTATGATGGTGTTGTCGTCGGCCATGGCGCATCTCTCGCCCTCACCCGCTGGCTACCAAACACGCCGTCTGCTCTCCATCGTACGGACTCTTGCCTGACCTTGGGAAAATAGAAATATTCATTGGGTTCAGTAATGTGTACATTTGTCATGTATCCATTTATATCAATCAGTCAACGACTACACTTATCTTTAAAGAAAAATACTTAAAGATAAGATACGGACCGCACCGGTAATCTAACGTGTCCACAGACTTATGTCGATAAAGGGATTATTAAATACTTTCGCGCGTAATGGGTTTACCACTTGATTGTATAAGAAGCAATCTAATTTAAAAGTCTAACTTGGTTGTTCAAAGTAATTTTAGCAATAATAATAATTTTAGCTGAATGTACTACAGATGGATATTGCACTGCAGAGTGAAGTGGATTTACTTAGATATGTTTTGTGTTACATTTTGAAGGGCTCAGCGTGTCGTTTACTAATATAGAGCTCGTCTCTCCGCTTTCTACGGAGAATAAAAATATTTAAAGCTCAGTGGCACACTTTTCTTAATATTATTTAAATATGGCGACTCAACATTTACTCTTTATTTTTACTGTTGCAAGTTATGAGTAAATTTGCATACACGATAAAGACATGAAAATAACATTGCCGCACGCAACTTGCAGCTGCCGGGTTTTATTAGCAAATTCAAATTGCAATAATTGGTGACGCAATAACTTCTGTATGCCTTTTTCAACGATTAACTTTTGGGCAGAGTTCCAGAGAAACGTAGTGTTACAAGCATAACTGCACTACTAGAACTGCTTTTAACTTTATGCTTAATCGAATAAGTAATGTTTAAATTTTCGAGCCTAATGATTTTCTAAATATTGAATAGAGAATTGTAATGTAACTTCATAGTTTTTAAACGAATTATTTTTGTTAATTTACGTACTCGTAGAGAAAACAATGTGATTCTACTGTGTTTAATGTATAATCAATTAATAATAATTCCAGGAAAAGTTTGTCTCAAAATATAAAAATGATATAAGCAGCAGTCCTAAAAAATGACGCGATTTGACGCAAATTTGATCATTCTGTGGAACGGGGGATGTTTCTACCACTAATATTTCATCATTTGTTATAACAAATTATAACCCTTAACAGTTCTAATATTATACTACAAAAATATTTTCTAAAGAGATAAGGCATTAATATACTTACGGGAATAGAAGAAACGTAATAGTACCATTAAATATTTATATTTGAATATTCCTTATCTTAATCACTGTTAACAACAATATAAAATCAAGTCAATCATTATAATGTTCAAAACTGTAATAGTTTTCACCGAAGATAGTAATTTTATCGCAATGTGGCGTTTTCCATGATGCATATGTCAGTATAGCATTCGTAGCAAACGTGCCTTGTCATCGTGAGGAGAAGCCTCAATATCGTAATCCGATCTCATCCTCGTCCGCCTGAGCGTGGCAGGAGCTTATGGCGTCAGGCCCAAAAGGCTCTCTGCAGCCTCTCTTCGGCCGCACACTTTACAGAATTGTTTTCACTATCGGCCTATAGGCTATTTCAGTTAACATTGAATATGGGTCTGCATTTAATTGGATGGAGATTATTATGTCAATGAACGTTCTTCAAAACTATGACAATTAATAAAATATTACCAACTTATTTTTTTACCGTAACTTCTACTCCGAATAAAAAATATTATTAAAAGCCGGTTGACAATTTTTCCTAACATATAATATTATATATTTGTACATCATTATCAAACCTACATGATAATACCCTGTACAATAGAAAAATGTAATTGAGTTGTTCTAACCCTGGCCACAGGAGCGTATGCCTTATATGGGGACACAGCTGCGCTATGCTAATTGCAACCGAAATCCCAAATTATAAGGTTTATTTTGCCTCTGCTAGGTAGCACTTGGACGGCGACTAAGCGGTTTATGTGGGGATTTAGCTGATACGGGGACCCACCTCGCACCGACGCATGGGCCCCACTCTTAGGGTTGACAACAGTCCTTTGTTGTCATTCTATTCGCTTTATTCAATTAGATTTAATAACATAATCTTTGAATGTTTTATTGAGCATAACATGTTTATCCCAGGTGCGTTCCTTTTTATCTTTTCATAGCTTAAGCACATAGTATTCTTTCTAAAAAAAAAATATTGCCAGCCTAAACCAGAGAGAAATTTTTAAATTGACTAAAATTAGAATTAACAATATAATCGCATATTTTTTACCATAAATTTAAATGGTTACATTCTGAGATCGCATCCGCAATTTTCCCTGCAATGCTCTTCCCTGCTGATTGTTATGACTATTATTCAATTGTTAATTTACTAAACCATTACTTCAAAATGTGCATATTAGGTATCAAGACACGAAACAACGACGACTCTCAATATCTTTAACTATATTTAGTGCTCTGAATAATTATGTACTTAGCAAGTAAATAGTCTATAGTTATTCTTAATTCTTCTCTATTTTGTGATTATTCAGTCAGATCTGATGAAATATTTTCGTAGAGAAGAGACACCCCTAAGACTGCAGTGCAGCCCCCAGCTGTTTCGTTGCAAGTTGCGACTTCATTTATCGCCAACCTGTTCCCGAACGAAGCCACAGAGGACCCGAGCCTCCTTGTTGTGTTCCGGTCTTATTCAAAACTTCACGACATGCATAGATTTAAAAATCTTTGTTTTTAAAGTAAAATATTCTCTTTTTTGTTATGTACAAAAGACGTATTCATATTCTATGTTGTATGAATAGAAATATATCTTTATTTATAATATTTTGGTGCCATAATATACACATTTTTACGATTTAAGCAATAGCAACGTAAAATACACTATGAAGCAAATACTATATAACATGTTCATTTACTCGCTTTTTGATGTCTATTTATATATAAGTAACACATGTGCAAATATCTAACTATTTATGTAATATGTAGAATAACTGATAAATGACCTGTACGATCCGAGGTATTGAAATCGATGGGTCAACTAGACATTATAAAATAAATTTGAAAAGCGCCCTTTCAGAGCCATGATTAAACAAAATATAGAGTTTAACACACAAAGCACACCTTAAGAGTTTGAACCTGTCGTATTGATATCGCCCCAAATTCATTAAGCAATAGCCAATACGACTAGCCCCCAGTAACAGTAAAATATCTGCAACATGGAAATGCAGGCTGTATTTTGTAATGCTAATTGTTATGCAACAAAAACACGTCAAAAGTATAGGGGATACTTTTGACGTGTTTTTTGATAAACCTTTACCATTAACAAAGACATTATCAACCATACATTGTCAGAGTATTTCACTCCAAAACCCAAGGAACAGATAATCGCTCCAATGTAGCTTATTAGTGACAATGCGAATTCCCGCAGCTCACAATGCCTCCCGACATTTGTTGGGGAGCGTAATTACAAGCGAAGTGGGACCACTGCAGCGCTCGTGAGCGAAATCCCCCCACCCCTCGACCGCATTCCGCTTTAATTTAAACTCGCTAATTAACATTATTTCCCGTAAACGCTCCTCCCCTATATGCATAATATCACTGTGTGCTGACCACTTTACATAATTAATTATCTATCGATGGCTACGGAAACCCCATTAATATATTAGGAATTCAATAATTTGAGGCAAGAACGCTATAATTTGTGTTTTGTGTTTATAATTAGCTAGTTATTTAAAAAAGAACTATAAGCATAAATTTAGTCGGAAAAGGACCTTAAAATCTATGTCTTGTTATAAACGAAACTAATTTAGGAATATCTAATCCACTAATTTACCCATGATCACGGATGCTGAAAAGAATCCGAAACGTCGGGAATAAATATATTTAAGTAACGCGAAAAATCCGTAAATTTGTGGATTTGATATGTATAATAATTGCGTAAATAAAAGAAATAATTCATTTAGGAATGAAATAATTTTCGGTACTAATTTTTTTTGAACTTAAATTATAAAATAACTTGTAGTAACATTAATTTTAGAAGCCTGCCAGAGTGATATCAACAGAATGTAAAATAAAAAACGAGTGAGAAAAGTTTTCAATTCCGGTTTTAAATATTTTTATGCAATTAGTGGCTAAAAAAATATTGTAAATTTATAAAATTAATTTATTAAAGTCAAAACGTTCTATTTGTCTCGTCACTAACCAAACAGTTTCAAAAAAAAAATATCTGAAAAGATACAGTGAACTTTATAATATAATAGAAAAAAAAAGAATTCATATAGGGCCGAATGTATCGGGTCTTTGGGTCTTCATTAAATAATATACAAATGATTATTTGTAAGTACTACTTTATTTCCATGTTACAGTCCTCCATGGGCTTTTTGTCTTGATATAGGCATTTCAAACAAAACTATGGTTATTAGACTGTCTGTAGTTGCATGTGTGCGTAAACACTTTGATATAATTATACGTTCAAAATGTGTATATTACTAGCAGTAAGACTAGATCGAATTTTTTCAAAGGCAATGTGTTTTTTATTGTAATGATATAATTTTGTCATTTCTTTTTTAACTAACTTTTATAATTTATTATCTTACCTTAAATCAATAACGTCTATGAACGCTGGCATTATATTTAGCCCATATGACACATATTGTCAGGTCTATTATGAATGATCCATTAATTCATGTACGTTTGCCATCAACAAGGTCTGCTTCTCTTTATCAAGTTGCTTTTTTATGACATTGTAATCCGAAAATCCAGCAAAGCACTCAGAGCTCTAGGCCTTCGCAATGGAAGGAGTAATTGGCATTGAGATGTGGGAACAATAGAGATCGCGTAATGACGTCGACGTAACGAACGTCAACTGTACAAATATCAGAGTAATGTCACACGGTGTGGTATAATTCGGGCCTCCCCTTCAGAGAGGCGCTCTCGACAAAGGGGGAGCAAATAGATTGTTTCTTGCGCGATTGTTTATTTATTAGGAGTCGCCCGGAGCGCTCTCGGCGCAAGAAGCTTCAGGACCAACTCCCGCACTCCCGCCTGATGTCGATTCGCTAATAAATACATTGCAGCAAGTTATTGTCTTTTTCTGACGGTTTTGTTACTATGAATATTTAGTTTAGTTTTTAAAGTACTATGTAAATGATTTTTTCTATTTTAAAATACTTCAAGAGCCTTTGTTAATACTGGCTTAGGGTTATGTTTTTATCATATATCAAAATGATTTAGATTTACCGAGAGCGATATGACTAATATTTCAGAGATGTATTAAAATTGAATTCCAATTAAAGCATTATTCAAAATGAATTAAATCTATGGTAATTATGTTTTTTATGTGAAAATGCACGATATTTTTGTTCGCTAAACACCGCTATTTAAACTTATCTAACATTATTTAAATATCATAGTTATTTCGATTAAAGTAACTTAATTAATATTTTTTTTATTTATCGCGTTTTTGATAATTTTAGTCCTAGTGCCTTGAACCGTTTCCATTGTCCATAATTACGGGACAGACAATGGTCATCAGGACCTTAATCGATAAATAAACGCGGTTGTTTCCTTGTGGTAACATATTAATTTCACGTCGTACCTAAAACCTTCTCTAGTTTTATGCCTCTATTTTGACAACATAAACAAAAACTGAACTAAACAAAAAAAGTATTGGCGAACGGGCTATTTGCCTTTCCGTGCAAAGTACCTGATGTGGGTCCGTGAGACGCGTTTTCGCCCTGTGGGCCGAATAGCGAGTGGACTCGTTAGCGGGGCCCAGCCTCATCAAAACACAGGATGACGCAGAGACGGTTCAACTCTAATTACTTACGAGGCCCTTATGAATACGTAATACGCTGTATTACGTAAGGGGTGATGAATATGCTAGGAATAATTCAATTTGCCTGATGTATTGTTTCGTACAAAATACCCTACGCCTATTAGGAGTGCTCGCTTACAACTGTTACTTTTGCGAATCGTTTTGTTATTTGCGAGCGGTCGGGGTCGTCGCGGGCAAATGTTTTATCGTTACAGCCCATTAATTCCCTTCTAAATCTCAGCGCCAAAGGCCCTCGCTCTGTTATTTATACGGGTGCGATGCGTTTAGAGTGTGTGTAAGTGCTTCTCGAGAGGGCGCACTTTTGCTTCGACGATGTCTTCATGTATATTTAAAATCTGAGATACTTTGCATTACGTTAAACTGAAATTGCTGTATAAAGAAAATAGACTTTCCGGAGCTAAAAAATACTACAACAATACAATTTTTCACACTGAATTTGAATGCGATCTAGAATGATAATGAGTAAATTAACTAATAAGTAAAATAACTTAATAATTATATGGAATAACTTTTAACGTAAGAACGATCATCTCAGGGAAGAAACTCACGGAAAAAAAGGAAAATTTTAGAGTATTATGATTATAACGTTTTTCTTATTATACGAATTCTGTAGGCATTATTAGACTTTATCTGCAAAAATTTTTAATTTAAAGAATCCTAAAGAAAATTCTACAAGAAAATTCGGTTCGATAGTTAAAAACATTCGGAATTGATTTTCAGTCAGATCTTACCTCTCATTTTTAATATTCTAATAAAATAAGCTAATAAATTTTTGTGCCAGCTGAATTTAATCCCACGCGTTATCGTACTCTGACGTTTTTATTATGGCCGTAATGGAATGAGGAGCGCAGTATTAGCTCCGTATTCCCAATGCGAGCCACTTTTCATATCCTTCCTTATAAAGCTTTTATCGGATTGAGTTTGGAGTCAAGACTCTCGACTCGCGAGATCACAAAGGAGCGTGAGCAACGTCCGCATATTATTATATTTTCGCTTTTGTAGCATTTCCCGGAGATCCAATTTTAGTACGTCGCTCATCTGCTTACCGTTCACAAGATCGGAAATATTGAAAGTCGCAATCTTATACGTAACCGAGTATTGCTGAGGTAGACATATTAACAAACCATAGAGAATACATGTGTCGTTATTTTATGGAGGTAATTTTTGTATAATGCTATTATGAAAAGTAGTGCAAAAATATTAAGTATAATAACAATCGTTAATATTGTGATTGTGAATGTTAAATCAGTAAATATTCTGCTTAAAATCAATAATGATATGATCTACTAAATAAACTTGCTACAAAACATTATTAGATACGTTACAAGATAAAGATATTATTAGAATATTCAAAATCAATCCATTTGATCCAGTTGACAACAGTTCTATTTTTTAACTACTTTCCAAAAAAATGAGGTTCTCAATTAGGAGCGCCTGCTTTTTTATTAATGTACTCTGCTCTATAAATATGATATAGTAAAAATTCGCACCAAAATCACGACCTCAGTATTAATTCAAACGCTCTGAAACTGTAAAGATAGATTCAAAGTATGATTTACGTAATTGTACTTCTTAAAATGGTCTTACTAAAGTCCAGTAGATATTATGTTTTAGAAAACCCATAAAACTCATCTTAAAGTGAAAATCAAAGTCGTTAAAGAGTTTATTTGAAAGAGTTCTTCATTCTATGGGCAAAAAAGAGTCATACATGACATTTTGATTCAATGGATACCTTAAAAATCATTAGAGATTTAAAATGCAATGACAGTAACCGCGGGGAAGAGTCCTACAGAGTACATTGTCACCCGCTTACATGAAGCGAACCACGCTTATATTAAGTTTGTCAAAAGTATTATTCATTTTTAAAATTAAGTATATATTTTAAATGCTTCAGCGTATGTAACAAACCGTACCATTAAACTAAACTAATTAGCCATGTTTTTTTATCAATAGGTTGATAATTATATAGCGATGTATCAAGGCTTACTCAGTACATAATAATTAAAATCATCTAGAACCTTGTATTTAGAATCGATGTTATGCCGATATCGATTACTCCGTATCAGTGGCCTGTAATTAGAAAGCGTTTGCGTTAAGGACTAAAGAGAATGGCACAAATAACTAAAGTACATGTATCAGTTGAAAGTATTCCACCTAATTGCAAGAAAGCATTCCACACCATTATGTCTGTTTGATGGAACCCTTACAGGAATGTTTGGCGCTATTTAATGGCTAAATAAAGAAGGATAATTAAAATGTGCATTGCAGCCACTTTGTACCGTGTGGAATGCACTGTAAGCAGTTAACGAGATACCGCAGGCTGCAGTGTACACACATTTTAACTATAATTGTTCCCTCGTGAGCTATTTTACCGAACTAAGCAATTTTAAAGGCGCTCCCCGCTCTCCTATCTGCGCGACCGCAAATAACGGCCGCCGACGGTGCAAGGATAAACGTTTTTCAATTTGAATTTAAGCCTAACCCATACCGTTCGGGATCTGTGAGGAATTACACTCCCCTCCGCCCGAGTCGTAAAAAAGATTGAGGTTCTTAGGTTGGAGGGGCGGTGGTTTTATTCTTCTGAGGAAATTGCAAAATCTGTTGGCATTCGGATTTAACTACTTTAATAAACGGAATGCACAGATCTATATAGCGTAATTTTTTTAATTACTTTTATCAAGAACGATACACAAATCAACATTATTAAATTTTGTTACTAATATCATATAATAGTATAGGAATCAGAAAATTATGTCTTATTAAAATATTTGTGAGTTATTCATTGACTGAAACAAATTTCTTTCACAATTCCATAAAATTTCTTTCATTAAATAGTATATTAATTAATATTTGCATAAGTTAAAGAAATAGCTATGACATCAGTTTGTTTAAAATTTGAAGTACAAAGTATTATAGTTATTAGTTAACTTATAATAAAATGGTGCAGTTATCAACGTTATTATATTCATAAGTATTTTTTAGTACTTATGAATATAATTAATAACGTTGATAACTGCACCATTTTATTATAGGTCAAAAGTTGTTGCACTGGCAATAAAATTAAAATTAGATATTTCTAGGGGTTTCCAAACGTCTATATTAAATCAAAATAAATAATCAAAAAAATATAAAACTTATTTTTTTTGTAATTGGTGTGGCCACTTTTTTGATAAGTCAAATTGCCAATGTTTAAAATATTCATTACGAGATTAAATAAAATATAATTCTATTAAATAAGATATTTATGTTTTATATATAAAAATCTAAAATTAAAATACCTTAGGCCCTTAATTTCGCTCAAAGTCGCAAGTATATTACAGTAATACAATGAATAATAAAACTTACACACGTGTTACACTTTACTTAGTGTATTTACCAATTCAAAGAATGAATACTTCAAGTACTGAAAAGACCAAGAGGTTCATATATCATAGTAAATATGTAATACATCAATAGAAGGCAAATGACCCCGTCGGGCGGATAGTTAAGGTCAGAAACAGTGCGTTAAACCGCCTGACAAGGCACACTAAATTGAAATGTATTATTGGGACCACCGTCTTGGCCCAAGGCATATATCCTAAGCGTAAAGTGCGATATATTGCACCCGAGTAGCACCACAAATAGATTGTTAATTGGAATTCAGTGCAAAACTAATCTCAGTTAACTTATTGCTATAAATATTGTATGGTTTATAGTTTTAAATAGTGTATAAATATACTTTTGGTGTTTTCTATTTCTGTTCTGTAAACTGTGTGGAATATATTGAGTATTTAAATATTATTATCTCAAGTAATGATCGATAATTGCATGTTTGAAATATGCTTATGGCGTAGTATTTTTCTTGTTAATAGAAAACCAATCATAACATTAAATGACATATCAATACAGGAAAAATATACGTGTGTAGAACTGACAATCAATACATAAAAATAGAATAACTAATATCAGTGGCGAGCGCTAAGCTTGCTTCACCTTGGCTGTGGACATTATTCGTTACCATGATACCACTTTCAAACAAACAACGGATTCAATTAAGTACATAATAAAATTGTTGAATTGTAATCCATTACTAAGCAAAAGAAATCCCTTGCTTAGTAATGGATTACAATTCATTCTTATTTTAATATTATTTTAAACTTTTTAAGATTCGTGTGAATAGCTATACAAAAGTTAGTTTGCGAAAGCAAGAGTTAAAGGAAGCTATGACAATCCAATTTATCACTAATGAAACTACTTCTGCATAAACAAGTTAAGTACCTAAGTAAAAGTCGCATCCCAAATCAATATAATTAAAATTTAAAATTCTAAAAAGTTAAAGTTATATCAGAATTTTTACGTCGAAATCACGTACAAGTATTATTTTCATTCGAAAAGTTTTTCATGTCAAAAGAAAGATTGGTATATTACAGATGAAAAGATAGTATGTTACAGAGGAGAAGTGAAGATTTTTAATAATTACGTTCAACATTTTTCAAACAAATCTAGATTTACCTCATAAAAGATTTTACAAAGCGTTAAAATGATCGTTATAAATTTATACTATCCGCTTTTCAAAAATTACTCATATTAAAACTTTAAGTAATTGTTTTTTTCTTAAATAAAAACGTTACGTTCGTAATTTATTTGAATTAAATTTTTGTCAGTAAAATATTGCGATGTGATATAAGATAATTATTTACTCCCTACCGATCCTAACAAACATTAATATAAAAATAGTTTAAAACACAACAAGTAACATTTCTAAGACCTACCGTTATCCACAGTAAATAAACAATGCACGAACACACACAGACAGTCGTCACATAACACCAATCGTTCGCAATCCTTCAACAACCGCATACAACCGTACGAGCGTCCCGCATGTCCGTCGCGGAAACTTTCGCCCGGACAGGCGCACTCCAGGGCCGTTCGTCGGGATCGAGGCCGATTCGGGGACTGCCGGGAGCGCTCCTGTAGGACGCTCTCGGGAGGGGAACGGGGGAGGAGGTGCAGGGGGAGGGCGCCTCCCCTCTCCGGAACAGGCCGCCGGCGCCCTGGACTCGGCTCTCGCCTCTCCCGCGGGAACCTCGTTTCCATGGTCCTTCCAATCTAAGTTTTCGGCCTCGCCTCTGCAGTGGAGGAAACTTAAGACACCTATATGCGCACATTTCTTTTGCGGGTCGTTGACCTTTGTTTGCTCTTTATTTGCTTGCGTTTAAGTAGGCTTATTTATGTGGTTTGATGGTAATAAACTCTAAAAACACTATTCTATTATTATAACATACTATTATAAATCTAAATTAATTTTTTAGCTTGCATGTTTTTTTTTGTTGTAAAGTAAATAATTCTAGAACGCAATAAAGAAGATCGACGTTTTATGGTTATCAATTAAACAATTGTACGACTCGATGAATAATTCATCGTCACCTCATATGTTAGCATCAAGCACCAAGCATTCAGTTATTTTCAGTACTTATGCACCATTAGTCAAGATTAAAGTTTAACACTTAATAGATTTTTTACTATAAAAATATGTGTACCCGTCTATTACGATTCATCTCAAAACGACTTTATCGGTTTTCATATAATTGTATCGCAATGATTTGTTTGCAGCTAAGTTGCTGAAGCTACAAAAATATTTGCAAGCATCAAACATTTCAACCGTAGTTTAATGTTTAACATGCACCAAAGACATCAAAATGTCCTATCAAATAAATAGAAATTATCGGAATTATTATAGGGGAAAAATATTATGTTGCTGAATGTTTTCCAACTATCAAGAGTAGAAAGTTACAATATATTGCGGATACGAACGGAATGGAAATGAAAATGTAAAAAGGTTTAAAACACTTTTAATATTGCAATGCACCCGGACGAAATGAACGAGGTTAGTTGTTTTTAAATTTAAAGGACTATGAATATGACATATTAATATATTTTGTTAGGCATTAGACACTCATTTAAGATATTTTAATATATTTCAATGATATTCTCCAAAGAACGAACGTTCAATATTTTATCCCAGTTAGAACTAATTGCTCTGAGATAAGCTTCTTAGCTCAGCTCCGTTTTACGGTGACTGAGCACGAAGACGTACACTGTGTCACTTGTTTAAGGACGTAGAAGTAGTTTGTGTGCATCACTTACATGTAGTATACGGTGGTTCAAAAAAAGACAAGTTAGTACATATTTTGGTTATAATTCTCAAATACAAAATTATGTTTACCGTTCGAAGAATAAAAAAACTAGTCTCCAACGCTCTGATTAGTTTGGTCAATTGAAGTATAAATTTTTATATATGTATATATTTTGCTAAACTATCATAAGGTCGGCTGTTTTCAATTCTTAAGGCATTTAAGCTCACGTGTGTACATTCTTTTGTGTAAAAGATTAAACAAAAAACAATACCAAAAATTACTAGAAAATTTTTTGTAGGTTTTAAAGTTTTTCCGCATTTTTGACTTAAATACATATTCTTAAAAAAGTATCTCCATTCTTGAATTTTCCTTTGCAAGTTTTGCATCATCTTGTTATTTATTTCATATTAAAAATTCTTAGGTTTAAGTAACGGATAACTTTAAAAACAAAATTTCATCTTAACTCGCGTTCGTTCGAGAAAGGCGAAATATTTTCTGAGGATGTGAAATATATGGACGCTCCGTCTTTACTGGTTATTAAAACTCTTATCTTAAAAATTCAATTTTCGTCGAGAACACACACATTTTCCTTTCTATGGGGCCGACCGGTGACTTTACAATCTCAATATGTGCATGAATTATTTCTCAATCCAAATTGAACGCAAATTTGAAAATTGTATTAAATTTGGCACTCGATGCGATTCATTGCGATGCCTTATTACGGCGTAAGAAGTCGATTTGCTGCACGTTGCGGACCATTTGTTACTTGGCTTAATGGCTTACGCACACGGGTTTCTGTGTTGCAAATCGTTGAATAGTAACCACGCGGAATTTCAAAATCATAGTTTCTTTCAGCCCATCAGCACCTTTTTGTTTACAATTTTAATTTACATATATGTAACTTACACTGCGGATATCATTAAGAATTAAATACGCGAACGATCACAGCTTCTTTACTGTAATTTGCACTATAGGATTTTTTTAATAAATTTGTTGACGATTTGCTAAGGGTACATTAACAATAAACTTTGAATTCATCGGATATAATCATAACAACAATGGGTTGACGGACGAGTCCTCTTTGAGGGCAAAGCAAAAGAATTGCGTCCCGTCTCCTCATTTCCATGCGAGACGCGCTTCCCTGAGGCGACGCCGAATCGTAATTGATATCGCGGCGCACGCCAGGGGTGGCGCTAGGGCTGCTACGTCCAGTAATATCTATGAAGCAGGTAAAAATTTAATTTTAGAAATATACAGTCTATTAGATAGAAAATTTTGATTGAATCATATGTTTAAAATTATGATGTAGATATTAAAGCAGCACTCATTGCATTTTATTTTGCATAGATATATCATGAGCAATCGGATACATAGCGTTGCACTACGATGGTGTGCAGCCCTATATGGAGACACCCCAACCCCTCTCCCCAACCCCTCGTGCACCGATGTACGAATTGTCGCCGCACACGCCGCCTGCTCTAATTCCGACAAATGTCGACCCCATGTGACATTAAGTCGCACTATCAACACTCCTCGCAGCTAGGCACGCGATGGTGCGGGATGCACATTTATCGGTAATTGACTATAGAGATAAATTAAATGTACGAAATTATGTTTCTTTAACTGATCTGATTATCTTCACTTGGTATTTTGTATGTATTTTATTTCTAAAATAAAATTCCATTGAGCTTTGATTATACCACTGTTAGTATCGAAGTATGATAATAATAGGTACTCTGTTATTCACAATGGTTTTTGTAATATATTGATACGATACTTAAATAGGTCAAAACGAAAAGTCTTACCTTTAAAACCAGTAGAAGATTGAAAATAGTTTAAATTAGTTTTGTAAAGTTGAAGTAACACAAAACTCTAAAACGCGGCTTATGTCGCCTAAGACGTGATAATAGACTGCTTCGCTATGATGTCAATCATTATGGTGTCCTCATTTTATTAAACTCTATTATTATTGTTCTGGAAAATTGAATCTTACGGAAAACTTATATTATATAACTGAACTAATAGTAATTCAAATGTAGGCTATAAAAAAGTAATGGTGCGGTAAATAGTCCAAGAAACTAAAATACTTTAACGGTAAGTATTTAAATTGATAGTCTATCTTTTTTTGAGGCCTCACTGCAACTTACTATCAATTCATCTTCAGCCTTGTGTTAGTCCACTGCTGGACATACGCCTCCCCTACTGCACGCCCTCTCCATTAGGGGGTTTCTGGGCCGTATTCTACCACGCTGGTCCAATTAGGGTTGGTGAGTGGATCCACTTTTTACATGGCCATCCGACGCATTGATCATCTTACTTTTCAGACAATTGGGTGATCGGGCCAAATTGCCCTAATCGACTAGAAAACAACAATGAAAATTTGATGAGTCCCCGCAGGATTCAAATCCGCGACCTCCAGTTTCCAAAGCCCACGCCCTTACCACTAGGCTACGGAGGCTACTATCAATAATCTATAACAAAATAAAGCAGGACAATCGATCATCAAATGCTTACTATGCTAAATATTAATAAGTAATACTAAGAACTTAATATGTAAAGCTCTACAAATAACCTACATAAAAAATTTAATTTGTAGTTATTAGACTATAAACAATTGTGTAATAAAAATATTTTTTTTATCTCATTCTAAGGAAGATGAACAAACAGCTCACCAGACGTGAAGTGGTCACCGACGTCCATAGACATCGGCAAAACAAAGGATATTACCAATGCGCTGCCTACCGTGAGACATGGGATGTTACGTCCCATTGGACGCTGGCTACGGTGCCCTTAAAACCGGAACACAGTAGTGTTTTCACACCACTGCTTTGCGGCAAATATAAGCACCGTGGTGATACAAACCCAGACGGTATCGAAGTAATATGTGTTATTTGTTAAAATTTACGTATAGTAACAACGGAGAACGAATGAGAACAAATAAGTGAAGTAAGTACAAACGTCCCTCACATCTACTAATCCAACGTTAATGAATACACATCTGTCACTCTCTCTTACCTAGTAACAATTCGTGAGTGTCCCCCAAATGGTATTACAGCTTATTTGCAGATCCTACATGTATCGAAATATCGGAAGTTACTCTTATGTATTTAATTAAAAGTGCGTTATATATTTCATTATAAATCTGTATATTATGCGCCCTTTGTAAGGTAAGTAAAAATAATTGTTTATGTAGTAAAAACAATTAAGAAGTGGTGTAAAAACTACATTACACTTTTGATAACTTATTCCTCAAAAGCGTTACTTCGCGAACTGCATTATTCCCTCGCTATGAAATTCTAGAAGTTCAGTGTTATTATTTTTCTAAATAAAAAATACAATAAAACTATCTACCAGTAAAACATAAGAGCCCGTTATAGTTTTTATTCTTAACTTGTTGTAGTAAATAAAACAGTGTAAAAAAACCAACTAGCATCTCACAATCAATAATCGTTTACAGATTGTGTATGAGTTGGGGGAATAGCCGTGACACGAGCATTCCACTCCCGGAAGATGGCTTGATCCGTTCCCTTGCCGTGGGGGAGGTCGCGTGTCCAATGCGTCACGTGACACTAGCTAGGGGGGCCCATTGTTCCTCCGGCGTAAATCATGCAAGCGCTATTAGCCCTCTAATTTATGAGCTGACAGATCAGTCACGGCGCCATCACCCACCCAGCGTGCGAGGCAACTCTGTTGCCCGAGATAACTGGACGCAGCTGACGGTTTATTATTGTCAAAAAGAGTCGAACAAACTTTACATCTAAAAAAAATATCAAAAAGCCATTTGATAAAACCATGACAAAAAACACAAAAAAGGCTTTTTAAAAGCTAATTTAAAGCAACACAAGTTCTTATGCAAGCAAATGAAAAAAAAACTTCTATTCTATAGATAAGCGTTATCTTTTAAAGAATTTCAATAAAATATATATCTCAGAGCTGCCTTCGTAGCCTAGTGGTATGGGCGTGTGCTTTAGAAACCGGAGGTCGTGGGTTCGAATCCCGAGGACGCAACAAATTTTCATTGTTGTTTCCTAGTTGGTTAGGGCAATTTTGGCGATCACCCATGTCTGAAAAGTAAGATGATCCATGCGTCGGATGGGCATGTAAAAGTCGTCCACCCACCAACCCGCATTGGACCAGCGTGGCATGAATCCCCTAATGGATAGGGTGTATTAGGGAGGCCTATGTCCAGCAGTGGACTAAAACAGGCTGATGATGTATATATCTCAGATAATATGAGTCTGAAATTGAAAGCAGAAACGCAGACCACTAAAGTTAACTGCACAGTGAATTATTTAGTTGTCAGCAAATATAAAGGTTTGCCTTTAAATTTGCTGACACCTAAATAAGGGCTGGTAACTTAAATAAGGTTCAAAAAGAGGGCCTTGATACCGAAAGAGCATAATCACTACATAGTTTAAAACAAAGTCGTTTTCATTGTCCCTATATTCCTATGTATGTTTAAATCTTTGAAACTATTGATTTCGATGCAGATTTTTTTAATGGATTGAAGAGGAAGGTTTGTAACCCATGCTTAATAGTATATGTCTATTTTCTATCAGCGTAGCTCCCGTGCGAAGCAGAGGCGTGTCGCTAGTAAATATATATTTTAAGAATAACTTATTTTATAATAACTTATATTAAGCATTTTAATGTAAACATTTTTAAAAATAGCAATCAGGCATATTCAAAGCTCATTTAACAGTTTAAATTCACATAAAAATTATTGCATTGAAAGATTCTTCATTCTATGTGCGTTAAACGTGTCATAGACGACATTTCGATCAAATGAATATGATATAAGATTTTAAATGCAGTAGCAGAAACAGGAAGGCAGTTAATATTGTTCAAATTTTTTTTACACTGTTGGAGTCATATTTATATTTTTTTTGTTAAAATTATATGTGTTACTTATATGTGTTTACTCAAGTTCTCAAATAAATAAGAAAATATAGAGAATAAAATATAATAGAGCTGCAGACGGTTGGTAAAATGTGCATTTCATCAATTTTTAAACCTTAAAATCTGGAACATAAATAAATATAGGTAAGGTTCATAATTCATCTGCTCAGCCATAGAGCCTTGCTGATTCCCATTAGTGTAATGACTAAGGCCTCCCCATCGGATTACAGCCGCGCTATATCTGCAGATAATTGTATCACTGTAGAAGTTTTATCTGTAAATACTTTAACTTATTTCTTATAACAAAGCATTTGGATTTTTATTTCAATGGAATATCCGTGCAACTATAGAAATACTACATAATAAAAACACTTATTTTAATCGTGGATACAGTTGTTCGTACACAGCTAAGGAAAAAAAACGTTGTACTGATTTGTATCGTGTTGCTGTCTAAATTATCTCTCAATATGAAGTCGAACTTGACAATGGCGATAAAAACGCTTCATATCACCAATGTATCTAAGATTAGTGATATGAACCGTAAACGTGGCAAAACTGAAAGATAAACTCGTTATGATTATCCTTGAATGACCTGATTGTCTCCAAGGATTGTTAAATATATTCAACACCCCCCAGATCCAATTCCAATTGGCGTACATTGATATTAAAAAAAAATGCATTTTTTGCTAATAATAAAGAATATAATTCGGAATTAAAAAAAATACGTGAAGGACGCATTGGTTGCTTATCTGCCGGTCCAAATTCGTAAAGATATAACATAATTAGGAAATATCAAAATTTAATAAACAAGTGGTTACAGGTAATTTTATCGTCAAGAGCATGTTAAGATAATCATATCTTTGTAATCCCTTGCTAATCGATAACAACCTCTACTTCAAAATTGCCTCTCAGATAATTCAGTTATCTACAATTTATGTATGGGTATATGTGTAATTAACTACAGATATAGTTAACATTGACCAACAAATAATTACCATTATTATATACATCATGTAATTTTATACTGACATGAATTAAATAAACTGTATTATTCTTATTACTCGTATAGTTTCTTACCGACATTGATAAAAACATAAAACACGAGTCAATATCATTGAACAAGAAACATATATAACAGCGGCGGGTCTTTTTCTACACTTAGAGAGTCTCTGGTTAGGAAAATACGTTACTGCGGTGTAAGAAGTGCCGCACTCAATTTTCTGCCTTCATACCTGAGCCACCGAACTTGGGTGATTGGCGTCAATGGTAAAATGTTTCCCAGGGCCCCCGAAAATATGGGTGCCTTATAAGGATCTATTAGTGGGCCTTTTCTCTTTCTCATCTATATAAGCGACTAGTTGACCCGGCAGTTTATTTTTGGTTATAATATCGCATTGAGGTTATCCATTATGGTAGTATGCTGACATATAAACAAATCTATTCACTGGTCACAACTAAACAATAAAATAAATGCAATAGTAATTATGTTGAGTTTCAGACGTACAACGTAGTTGAATCAACTGTATTTCTAGGAATAACTGTAGATACGAAACTACAATGGGCCCCCATATTAATAGGCTAGCAAGTAAACTAAGCTCTGCAGCTTACGCTGTGAAAAGAATTAGATTATTAACCGATGTGGAGACAGCTCGTTTAGTATATTTTAGCTATTTTCATAGTATTATGTCTTATGGCATTCTACTGTGGGAAATGCGGCGAGATACTAATACGATCTTTGTCCTCAAAACGCGCAATTCGTGCAGTCTATAACATGGGCTCCAAAGAATCATTATGAAAGTTGTTTACAGAAATAAAAATAATGACCGGTAATTCCTAATACGTATTTGAAAATTTAATGTATGTGCAAAAAATAGACATGATTTCCTAAGACATTGTGATGCACATAACATAGATACAAGGAACAAACATAATCTAATTCTTCCAGCAACTAGACTGCGAAGAATAAGTAAGTCTTTATGGGACAATGTATACGTTTTACAACAAAATCCCAGTAAACGTTCAGAATTTAACTATAAATAAATTTATAAAGATAGTCAAGGAACGTTTATGTGTTAAAGGTTATTATGATACTAATGAATTTTTAAATGATAACACCGATTTAAGGTAATGGAATGCTCGCTCCATGTCTTGTTTCAAAATTGCATAATATGTAATGTCCAATTATCAAAATGTTTGTTATTTTAAAAGATGACATAAAATATAGCCCGCTGAGTTTCTTTCCTGGTTCTTCTCAGGTCTGTGGCGTCCTTTTCCGAACCGGTGGTAGTGTGTTTGACAATCAATAAGCAAGTGTAAACTTCTATATTGAATAAAGATATTTGAATTTGAATTGAATTTGAATTTGAAAAGACGAGACGGCTCTGTCTATAACATACATTAAAAATGTTGTAAAGAATATGCGAAATAATCGGGAATGAATTATCAAAATCATTATCTCTACAAGCTACTAGCTTTCGTTATCTACAATAAGCCGTTCATTACATTAATCAGCGATAAGATTCTGTAATTAATGACTTTTTAATGATTGCCATTCAATTGATAAGGATAAATCGAGAACACTTTCTAACGAATCTGGCTTTAAAATCACTTGACGCATTCAAATCAATTGTTCTTTATACGAAAGACACATTTAAATTTGAATGATTTTAATTTAGTTGCAGGGAGTAATCTCAAACTTGTAAGATCGGGAACTGACTGGCGGGCTGTTTAAACAACTAAAAATGGTGTAAAGTTAGGGTGCTGCTTTCATTACACCATAACCGATGCATTCTGATTTGTGGCCTTTGACCAGACGACGCTATTGACACGTGACAAATATAATGTGAAATGCCATTTTATTTTAATCATCTAAATATATTTATAACTTACAACCTTCTAAATGAGAGAGATCATCTTGTACGTATTAAAGCAAGTGCACTTGAGAAAAGTAAACCGAATCAATCTCGACGGGTAATAACAACGGGTTCCCTTGTACATATCATTAGAGTTTGGTGAAACACCTGGCCCATTACGTTTGTGCCAACGGAGGGCGCCCACAGGCACCGACCGGAAATGCTGCCCAAACAACTCGCGGCCAATTTTGCGCTCGGCTTCATTACCGGCGATGAATCAAGCAGTCCATACCGCCATAAAAATTAAATCCTTGCTATGCGACAGGGTTGTTTTTAAAAAGCCGTCGCTGTTACATTCATTTAATTTATATTTTTAAATATTGTATAGTGTTTTCCGTGGCCTAGCGGTACTGGCCCTTACTTCATAAACCGGACCTCGTGGCTTCGAATCGCGCTGGAAACAACTTTGTGTTATCGTTATTTTCTGGTTGGTTAGGACAATTGTTTGAAAAGTCAGGTGATCCATGCGTCAAATGGGCATGTAAAAAGTCGGTCCAGCCACCAACCCAAATTGGACCAGCATTGTTTGAATATTATGTATAAAATGTGGTATTATGTACATCATTATTCAAATTATTTGATAGTCAACATTGATATTCGCTAATCTCCGATTGTTTTGTACGAAGCGCTCTGAAACACTTTGTACTTTGTTCTTGTGCTGACTTCCTGGTGCGGAGGTCACGTGCACAGAGCGGATGAGGCGATATAACTTTCGATCCGCGTTTATCGATGTCGCGCCACACTTTCTGGGAGGCGCGTGTCATTCGCGTGGACACAAGTGTGGCACGACACGCGTCTATTGGATGCTTCGGCTATATTGAGGATTAGTCAAATATACTGATAAAATCATAAAATGATCCAATGTTTTTTTGTTTTAATCCTTTAATCCTACTACACAGTTAGTAGAAAAACGCTACGGCATTAGAATAATATTGTCGATAAGCAATAATTTACATCTTAATTTAAACAACTTGAATTACATGTGATTTCAGTTGCAAAATTTCGTAATAATCTAATTTTATGGCCTTTAAATTAATTTTGATGCATAAATTAATCTTATATTTTGTTAATAACTTGCATTTACGTCAAAGTTTAAACTGACATAAAGAACTTAAAAGTATTAGCAAACCACAACTAGCCATAAGCTAGCATTGATTTGTGTTAAATTATTATTTGTACTTTTATTTAGATAAGTACACCAACAGCTTCTACCAAATGTACATAATTTTCATTCTTGAATGTAATATTTATACCAAAGGTTCATTTATATATTCATATGCAAATTATCGATTTGCACAAGATTGATAATAATAGTGAAAGTCAACAGAAACAGAGAACATATTTACTTACAACATATAACAGAAACATCTTTGTTGTGACGTAAATTAAGTTCCAAAAGTAAGAAACAAATAGTATTGCATATAACGTTTTAAACTATAGTATGAACTATATGGTTATAGTTTGCTACTTGCTTCAGGCTTCTAATTAACCATGATTGTAACAGCGATAAAGTCTGTCGCGAGTTCATTGGAGAGCCAAACTATAATAGCAATTGACGTCAATTGGTATTATAGTTTGGTCTATCTGATAGTCCCCGAGTTTATATACATTTCAAATCTTTTACTATAATTATATAATATATCTAAGTAAAAAAGATAATGAAGTTTACTAATAAATAATTTATGTTTTGATGAGCAAGCCGCCACATACATGCCTGTTATAGGAAATATTTTTATAGTATACATATAGAGCTCAATCACACGCACGCAGTCCTGGGCCGATGCAGGCCGCGTAGGCCATCAGGTGGGGTATCTGGCTCTGCTCGTACAGCCCAGAGAACATGGCGTGATGGGGCCCTCTCGCGAACACCGCCACATCGTCGCCCCCATGAGTCTCCGATTCCAATGGTACGCTTGCCGGCGCCAAGAACTCTACGTCATCTGTTTTGCATGTAAAAAAAGTCTTTGAATCAAACCTAATTTTTTAAACTTAGTTGCAGAACTATAGAAAGTTTTTAAATAATAATTATTAATTAAAATCTTCTATTATTCATTCGTATCCCTAAGTTAGAAAAACCCTACACAAAAACCTAAGTTCCATTTAGAAGTAAAAAATAACAAAAGAAACTAAATGTTAACGTTAGTCTGGGGGTTATTACAATATAACAGTGAGAGCTCCTTAAGCCCCTCAATACATACGTTCTAAAAATATCTAATACAGAAGTCATGAATCTGGAAACGTAATTTATATGGCAGTTTATAGGAGATAGAGATCTTTAACTGCGAATATATAGAATTGGGTCTAATTTTTTTATCCGTGACTAGCAACTACGCGAATGAAAAAAGCGCATCTACTGTATAATGGAATATATCGCGAGTTATTATTATGTTGATTTTTTAAAATTGAAGGCACTTATTATATTTGAAATTTTAATGCCCACGTTACGCACTTTCATTGGTGACCACATTTGAGTATATTTGCAGACTTTCAGTTATTCTTCTCCACTTTCACCCCACATCTTTTAAAAGGCCTAAGTCGTTGTTAAGCCTTCAAAATAAAAAAAATAATTCGATTTTGCTAAATCCATTTGGATGCTATCAGGCTGCTGATAATAAGACACAATGTAGAATATAGTTATTTCGGATCCTTGTAGGAAGTTAAAAAAGTATAATAAAAAGAATATTCTCACGATAATTTTCCTGCGTAACATCTTCACGGACGCCGTACGACGGGTGCGGCCGAAAACCAGGGCCGTTTGTATAAGACAGGGTCATGTAGGGTACTTCATCTTCGCCGATATCATCAGAGGGACCTAGAATGTCTCCCCCCCTATGAGTATATCCATTAAAGGCCATAACGTGTGCGTGGTCGGAGGTAGTTACTATTAACGAGTCCTCTTCTGAGAGCATCTCAGTCGCTTTAGCCACCGCAGCATGCATCTGGATTGTTTCGTCCAAAGCGAGCTGAACCAAGTTTTCGTGATGTGCGTGATCGATTCGCCCTCCTTCAACAAACAGGAAAAATCCCCTCTCGTTACGACTTAACACCTTGATTGCAGCCTCCGTCAGTTCTGCAAGCGTTGGCTCAGTACTCAGATTCGCCTTCATCTGATACTGCATGTGACTACTCTCAAATAATCCTAATAAGTAGTCTGGTGGTGAATTGACTGAATCCAGAAGTTGATTTCTGTTCCACACATATTGGTAACTAGCATTTCCGAAGCTTTATCAAGTTGCCATTGTGTAATCAAGTTGTTTCCATCTTGCCGTCTGCCTGGTGAACTTTCTTCGTCAGTCACCGTTTCAGGAAGGAATTCACGTCTGCCTCCTCCTAATATTACCTTAAATCGAATAACATATTTAACTTAATTTCCATCAATTTCAAATAAAATATATCACACAAATTTGATAATTAACTTTTCATTTCACACTTTATAATTTATTTATAATCTGAGTTCGACGGATCGATTAAATGTCAATAAATTTAAAGACTGACATTCAAAAACTGCCAAAAGATGATAAGCACTTTATCCTTCTTAAGAATGTATTTTTCTACGCGCTACGTATCTAACCCGCCATTTGTCTCGACCTTCATGCATTGGCAACAAAATCTGTTACCGAGAGCCATTTGAGCCAGTAATACTATACTCCTACGAAAAAACATCTAAAAAACCACAAAAACATTCGTAGTCCACAGTCATGACCCCGATACAAGTCTCTACCGCTTGGAACTCGGCAGCAGCTTAATAATGCCAAACATACATATGTACATTCAGTATTTAGGTTTGGTTATTTTAAAGGCACCACTACATCTCTACACAAGTCGCAAAGAATAGGGAGGGATCGCACCTATTTCTTTAAAGAGAATGCAACCATAACTATCCGAACCCACGACCAGCTTCCTTTTAATAAATATTATTTAGCTATCCTTGACAATAGAAGTAAAAATTACCTTGAATTGGTTTCCAGGATACGAGTGAACTAATTGGTAGGCAATATCGGGCTGAGCGTCAGCGCCGCAGTCCTTGCGAGTGTCCGCGTCGCTCTCCCAATCGCGGGCCGCCGTGTGGGCGTAAGTGCCCGCGGGCGAGGCGTGCGTCACGCGGGTTGTCGTCACCAAACCTGTGGTAAAGGACGCTTCTAGTCATGGAAGTTCTAGTCCAATTCCTTTACATATGACAGTCCAGACTTAATTAACTAAGCGACTAACAGATAACTTTCATGAAATAGCTTCATTCATTTGCCTTTACTAACATTCATTGATATAAAATATGCTGCTTTAGAATTTAACGCTATTAGCTTCCATATCAATAAGAAGTCTGTGTTGCTGTTGTCTGATATTGGAAGTATTTATGATATGGATGGAATGCGCCACCTGCATCTCTTCCATCCTTGAGGGCCCATTCAGCGATCGACTGCACCTGGTGCCGCTCCTCGGTGGCAGCGAAGCAATGGCCGCGGGGCACCGCTCCCCTCACGCCGATGGTGCCACGGTTCGTCTTCACACCGCACAAGTACGCCGTGGCCGTGCAAGCGGAGTCCGCGATTTGCGCGTCCACGCAGTACGTCTGCCATTTTACAAAGGACACAGTACTTTAAGTACTGTATGTCTTCTTGAAGCAATGTATACATTTTAAAAACAACTGAAATTAACTAGAGGCGATAAAATTAATATAAAAAGTATTTATACATATCAATTTATATTTTTTATTTAGCCTTGACAAATTTATACGTACCTAACATAATGTACTTCAGTACTTTCTTAATGCCCTTATTCTGTTAACGGTTACATATTTACTAATTTATTTGACACTTTATGCACAAATAATTTACGAAGGCGGCTTAATGTCGATGGTTATGATTATATAACGCTTAATGATTATGTATAATGTTAATTTGTGTCTTTACAGCTTTGCATTATTGCTGTCCAAGGAATGCTGTACATACTTTAGCCAGACCAACTGTGGGGAATTGCTCGAAGGAGAGCTGCGACTCCTCGCCGGTGCGGTTGGAGCGCTGCCCGAGGAGAGCGCGCGCCGCGGCTAGGGTGGGCACTGACATGCCGTCGCCCAGGAACATCACCACGTTGCGCGCAGCGCCATCTATGTTTCCTCTTTTATTAAATCTATTTTAAGCCGTTTTCTTTATAGCCTCGCATAATTTATTTTCTTATAAATCCCAGTTGTATATTTCCTACTAAACCTACTTGTCAATTTGCTAAAACAACTTTTTAGAAATAACCCTTCTTCAATGTACATGATATTCAGTCTGAAGAAAATTTATTTTAATACATACATTTTAACACGCGTGTATTAGATTCATTCCAATGTCATTATTGCGTATGTTAGTATGTAACGGAACCTTTGACCACGGCTTTGACCCCTTCATTTCGTCGGTTTATCTAGAAATTTGGCACTTATTAAATACCGTAAAACCTTTCAATATTTTAAATATCCTTATCCTTACTGAGATAATCAGGATTTGCGTTTTTTTGTTTTCCTAACACCCAGAGTATATACATCAAGATCGAGAAATATAATTAAATAAATTTTGTATAAAATAAAATAAATTTTTAAGATAAAAAAAAATCTAGCTTTAAAACTCCAAGCATAAAATAGAAAAAAAAAATCTAATTTGAGTAAGTTAGAATAAATATGGAAGAAAAGCGGTGGGTTATAAATATTTTATGAACAGATATGAGTATGAGGGTTATTTTGATAATATCCTGAAAAGCTTGTTTTACAATATTTTTTTAACGCGGCAATATAAATTATTTTAAATGTTACAATAAAAATAAAATAATTTTCCAATTGTTATTAGAATTTTTTGTCGAGTTGTGTTATTATCAAATTTATGTTTAGTTCTACTTACTGGCAGAATATTATGAGCAAGAATATTGGTTTTAATGATTGAATTTTTATTGTATTTTAGGTTTTCAGTGGTCATTTAAAAGTACATACTCTAGAATTGTTTACGACTGTACAACGCATAAACTTGTAAGTATACAAATGCAAAAAGAACCTCCACTTCTGACGCGCGTGAGCCGTGCTCTGATGCCTGCTTGCGCCTCGGCTGTCCAATACTCCGCCGTTCTTTCAGCCTCGTGCACTTGAGGTAATGCTGTTCTCACAAACTCCGGAACATTCTTGGAAATTTTGTGATATTCATCGTACCCTTCAATAAAAATTTAAAAAAAAATTCTAGGTGGTCCCATAAAAATAGCTATTAACAGTATTAGTTTATCAGAGAATGTAGTTTACGCGCTTTTTGGCTGACTAAAAATAATAAATTAAATAAAATAGAAAATAAAATAAATTAGTCATAAATATTTATGACATAATGTGTAGCGAGGTTTATTTGAAAACTCTTGACCTTAACAGAAACACAGAAATAAGCAATGACATATTACTTTAAGAAAAATTTTCAGAAACTGTTATAATGTCAACATAAAAACCATAATGATGCTATTAAAAGCTAATTTTAAGCACTACAGTTTATGACGATAGAAAAATTGCATTTTTAAATAAATATAGATCGGAAAAACATATGAAAGTAATCAAATACGCACCCACACTTTCATGCGCCAGAGCCAGTAGCACAGTTAAAATAAATAAATATGACATTTGAAAACGCCGCACTGAGCAACACACGGTGACTTTAAACATGCCAAAGTATAAACTGATCTCGAGGTACAGATTGTTCCTCTTATAGTTTTCATCTGTCGTTACATTATCAACTGTCGATCTATCATTTATGATTTTGATAACAAGAAAGGAGCATCAAGGCTCTTTGCTATTATTGACGAAATAAATTACTTTCTGTATTATGTCTATTTTTACAAAACATTAAATTGAATTTGACTTTATTTAAGCCATCCATACTTGCGCAATATTTTATGTCGTATTCGCAGAATTCTGGTGGTTTCCGGTTAACCGAAACCCAATCTGCCCTGATCCAGTAGATTGTGTGGTTGAGGACAGAAGCCGTGAAAAGGGAACAAGGAGGCCAATAACGTCCTGACTATCCACAAAAAAGGCTAGCGGCAGGGAATCCGAAAATTAAATTTTTCAACGGCTAGGAAACCGCCTGGATACAAGCCATCAAATCAAAACAGTGTACCCCTGTAATTAGTAGGGCTCCAATGGGTACAAGACAAAGTGTTGTGACCAACAGGCTAGATTAGCTCTGTTGTGATTTTGGAGCATGATGTGATGAGTGAGGGTAATATAGGTGTACCTAGGAATAGGCTAACTTGGTCTAGCGGTCGAAGGGCAGTGTTGTGATCCTTACGGGTTTTAAACGGTGGGTCCTTTTTTTACCGTGAGGAAATGCCTTCGCATACCTGTCCTCGTGGGGGCAAAGACGGGTTATGTCGGACTCGCACCGACTAAAGCCACCACGTTGTTCCTTCATGGCGCCTTAGAGATGGGGTCACAGGAACTCTTTCGAAGTCCCACGGCCCCTCCTCACCGCATCAGCGGTGCGGCCTCACCGAGTTGCGGAGGATACGAAGAGCGGCCTACAGAATACCGGCACTCCTCTTCCCCCGCAACTCCACCTTGGTTGCAAAGGACAGGAAGGGCGGCACACCTACCTCCTGCAACCCGTCCCTCGCACCCACCTAGGTGCATCCAAAACGCACCTCCTTTACGGCTGGCCTGGTTCCTCTTAGCTTCCCCGCCGCTGGACAGGCCGCAAGTACTGAGCCCCACCGCTGCGACAAAGCGAGAACCTGTTCGGGGAACGGTGGGGGCCTGACACAACCTGTAATGTTGTGTAAGATAGTCTAGGTTTCCAAAATGAATCTCTCCACTTGTTATAAAAAAGTGAGTTACACATCTTATGTCTTATTAACTTGTTATTAAAAAGAAATACTCACATAACGAATTAATAGCATTCAATAAAAAGTACAATCAACTATCTCTCAATAGAAATAAAATGACTGATATCTTAAGCTCTCACTTCTCACTCTAAGACATTTTTTCAGTTCCCCTTTCAAACCGGAAGCCGTAATTATTGTATAGTTAAAGAATTGCATATTAGCTGACGCGGGTTTGCGCCATTTAGTTAAAGTTGAACTTATTGCACAAAATCGACCTTTTACTTATCGAAATTTTAAAGCGTATAAAGTTCTTCTAAAAAAGTATACCTACGAGTTTTTTTTAAGCCACCGTCTGAAAAATACACAAGTCCAAAGAAAGGCATAGGCGTCAAATCGAGATTAGTTGTGGGATCAGAGAGTAACTCTATTTCCTTTTCTTGATTTGAATGCAATTGGTGTGTAAAAATGCTTCTTAAAGTTGTCTTTAAAGGCGCAAAATTAGCCAATTGCATTATCAAAATTACAACTAAAAAACAACTGTGGAGTATAGGTATGAATTGAACATATTAAATCAGCATTAACTTATTTTCTCTTCCCAACCGAAAGGATATATTAGTCACAGGGGGAGTAGTGTCGTTTAATAAAGTAATGAACTTAGCTTGTAGTATCCGCCCTGAGCTGGGAACTATTCAACGTCACTACTAATCGCCTGCAATGTGGGGACCCATTCCCTCACAACATTCACTTGTCTCGCTCGCGTCGTGTTTAAATTTTTTCTCATTTACATATCTTGTTTACGACGTCGATAAATAGGTCGATATTTTAAATGCCATGCTTGGAAAATTGACAGCCAAATTCAATTACTCCTTTTCCTAAACTTCTAGCCACTGTCAACGCTTTCAAGACATAGATGAACTTCAGGTACATTTACCTATTAAATAACTATTTAAAGTCAAATTTTAATTTTTAAGCTACAAGTAACTACGCATAACACATTGTTGAAAGCCCCCACTTTTCCGTAATTTAAAAGAAAATTGACTAGTAATAGACTGCTCAGAGCGGCAGTTTTGCTGTAAGACCCAGTCACTAGTCGCAGCCGTGCACAGAAGAGATGTTTATGATTAAATATTGAATCTAGTGCCACCGAGTTACAAAGGATAGCCAGATCACATATTTTGACATTTAATATAGAGATATATTAAATATATTTTTATTCAAATTAAAATAATTTTCAAATTTAAATTTAAGCTGCCTAACAAATATCTATCTATCTATCGGTCGCATCTTTCAATCTTTCGCTTGTCTTCAGGGAATCCAGCGCGATGCTGCTTTTAGGGGACGCCCGAAACATAGAAGATAATTTGATCGCCATAAGTAGAAGAATACATATTAAAGTTACGTAATAAATTATATCTTCCACGCACATGTATGATAAAAACTGTCAACATTCGTCATTGTGAACATGCTAAAAAAAATTGTTGATATAAATACGATAAGATATTGTACATTAAAATAACTTGGGGACTAAGAACAGAAACAAACTTTACTACTCGCGTCTTTCACCATGTGGTGCTCACCTGTGTTCTTGTGGCACGCACTTTGTCTAACCATAGCACTTGGTGCGCCGGATAGGTACCACCCAGATGACAAGGACTCGTCTCATTCATATGTTGAGCGCGTGGTCGCAGATCCAGACCCATCGGAATTCACTGCGAAGTACTGGATAGACGAAGCGCAAACTAGTATCGAGAGCCGACGCTCTCATGCGCGTAGTGGAGGTGGAAAGGCGCGCAACGTGGTGATGTTCCTGGGGGACGGCATGTCGGTGCCCACCCTGGCTGCCGCGCGTACCCTCCTGGGTCAACGCTCCAATCAGCCCGGGGAGAACGCGCAGCTCTCTTTTGAAGCATTCCCATCTGTCGGACTTTCAAAGGTGGTTCACAATCACAAACTGGCTAAAATCATTTATTAACAAATAAATATATTATATCTATTTGTTAATATATAACAAATATATATACTATATTATTAATTTTATCGATGTAAGTCAGAAGATAATCTGTTGCTATAATTAACTAATTTATTTACATAAATACTATAACAATCTATATATTAGGTAAATTGTCTCGATCGATACCTACATAATCGTGCACGTACTTGTAAAGCGTAAGTAGTAAGGGTTACAACTAATTTTTTTTTCTTCTAAAACAACCAAATTTAACTAATAAATAATTTAAACTTATTAGTTTTAAACTTTATAAGTGTACATTAAGAAACAATAACAATTTAATTCAATAACTTTTTTTTATTTTTAGACATACTGTGTAAACGGTCAGATTGCTGACTCCTCGTGCACAGCAACGGCTTATTTGTGTGGCGTGAAGGCCAATCGCGGCACGATCGGCTTGTCTGCTGCAGTTCCACGCTACAATTGTTCAGCTTCCCTTGACAATGCGGCGCGAGTTGAGTCCATAGCTGCATGGGCTCTAGCTGACGGCCGCGACGCAGGTACATAACATTCAATTCGAATACTTTAATGCTCCCTATTTCATACAGTATTCTTTTATTTAACTCACTTATTCTTTAGGTATTGTATCAACAACGCGTATCACACATGCTTCGCCTGCTGGAGCTTTCGCAAAAGTAGCAAATCGTCATTGGGAAAACGATGCTGAAGTCTTAGCAAATAACGAAGACCCAAATGTTTGTCCCGATATTGCCCATCAGTTAATTCATTCGTACCCCGGAAACAAGTTTAAGGTAGATATCAGACTGCTCTTATTATCGTAATTTGATTAAAATTAATTCATAAAAAAATAATATTAATTCAATAGGTTATATTAGGTGGTGGCCGACGAGAATTTATACCCGTTACTAGCATAGATGAGCGAGGGCACTGTTGGTAGAAGAACGGATGGTCGAAATTTAATTAATGAGTGGAAACAAGATAAAAGCTACCAGAACCTGAGCTACCAATACGTTTGGAATCGAGAGCAATTGATGAGTGCGGCGGAAAACATGCCAGATTATTTGCTGGGCTTGTTTGAGGGTGACCATTTACATTACCATTTAGAGGCAAATTCGGTGACGGAACCTACACTTGCGGAGCTGACTGAAATCGCCATTCGCTCTTTGTCACGCAATGAAAATGGATTCTTTTTGTTCGTGGAGGGTGGCCGATAGATCATGCCCATCACGACAATTTGGTGGAGCTGGCTCTGGATGAAACAATTGAGCTGAGCGAAGCAGTTGCTCGTGCCACGCAGCTTTTGTCGGAGGAGGATTCACTAATTGTTGTAACTGCAGACCACGCGCACGTCATGACATTTAATGGGTATACTCGTCGGGGAGGAGATATCCTTGGGCCCTCAGATGACCGAGATGCGTCCAATGTGCCCTACATGACGCTCTCCTACACCAATGGCCCGGGATTCCGGCAGCACATTAATGGAGCTCGTGTTGATGTTACTAATGAACCTAATTACAGTAAGTATTAACAGTGATTTTACTCTGGCATCTATTAATATTTCCAATTTTGTTACTATTTAACTATCAGAATAGCAAGAAAATCGGACCCCACTCTTATTCTTTCTCTTCATAAAATTTACTTTAACACTTTACTCAAGGAGCTAGATATTATAAATAGCCTTTATGTGATTACCAATGTGTTGCCACCGACTTGTGAAAGTATGATGCAGAAATAAATTTTTAAAAGATATTTCTTCAACAATTCTTTAGAGGCAATAGTTTAACCCAGGTTCTTACTTTGCCTAGAAAGCCACCTACGTGACTGTCAGATCATTAAAGTAGGCCAGTAGACCAGAAACAAAAGTTGTGCGTATTCTGTTTTCCGTAAACTTACGTGTATATTCTTATTGCAGGGCAACTCGGTTGGATGAGCCATGTAGATGTGCCTTTGGGTTCAGAAACTCATGGCGGTGATGATGTGGCGGTGTTTGCAAGTGGCCCCCATCATGCCATGTTTTCTGGACTGTACGAACAAAGTCAAATTCCTCACTTGATGGCTTACGCGGCCTGCATTGGACCAGGACTGCACGCGTGTAGTGCAGCTATTCAGCACGTCATTGCACCTGGACTTGTTATAGTGTTTGTTGTTTTTTCCATATTAGAGTTATTTAGAAATCAATAAAGTGCCAACGTAAAAGAACTATTTTCTCAACAATGTTATTCAATTCAAATTCAAATTCAAATATCTTTATTCAATATAGAAGTTTACACTTGCTTATTGATTGTCAAACACACTACCACCGGTTCGGAAAAGGACGGCACAGATCTGAGAAGAACGGTGAAAGAAACTCAGCGGCTATTTTTATGTCATCTTTTAAAAATAACAAACATTTTGATAATTGGACATTACATATTATGCAATTTTGAAACAGGACCTGGAGCGAGCATTCCATTACTAGGCTGTGTTATCATTTAAAATTCATTAATATCGTAATAACCTTTAACACATAAACGTTCCTTGACTACCTTTTTAAATTTATTAATAGTTAAATTCTGAACGTTTACTGGGATTTTGTTGTAAAACGTATACATTGTCCCATAAAGACTTACTTATTCTTGCAGTCTAGTTGCTGGAAGAATTAGATTATGTTTGTTCCTTGTATCTATGTTATGTGCATCACAATGTCTTAGGAAATCATCTCTTTTTTTTTTTTAAATATTCCTAATAAAATAACTTTTTCCACTAAGAATATTTAAGAAGTATTATTTAATTATGACATAACATTAGGATAATTAATAAATTGTAATCACTGGTTTAAGCCTTTTACAAAAATATGCACCTTATAATCTATAGCAACGATAATTCTCACTACATTCCCGTACTGAATTCTCTAACTACTCTTACAGAGGTTTGGACGTGGTAGATTATTCTACTGTTCCCTTTGTACTTATATCAATCTATAACTTTCGAGAAACGCTTTGTTTTGTCTAAATAGTCTATCTAATTTAATATTTATAAACTACTATGCAATGTCAGCGTATTTGTTTTTAAAAGTAATTGGATTAAATTGCAGTGTTAATTCATAAGTACTTATGTAATATAATTTTAATCCGCATATATTTATACTTTTCGAAAATTAAGTTTCAATAACTTTTTTTTTACTTATTTCTTGAAAGTTGACGGTTCTGTGGTTTTGATATTAGGTGAGGCTTAAAGGTTGTATAATTTTTCATTTCTCTCCAATAGTTTCCCAGACTGTGGTAGGTCAAAAGCTTAATTTTTGCAGCCTGTGATTCTAAGAGAAGCCTGGCACCGCAAATACAGTGTTAAGAGGCCATGGGTTGTCATCGTTAATTACGCAGTGAAAACGCTATAGTGGTGAAACTGTCACCAGAGGCGCTGGTGGCCTTGTTTTTTCAAAAGTCTAGATTGATAGATAAAGGTAGGATGCATTAGTTCACGCGAGCCTAGAAGCGACGTTGTCAATGGAACCCTCCGATAAAGTGTAAGGACAGGGCAGAACTATGTTGTGTTTTGTAGTGGTAAGTACTATTCGGTCATTGCCGCTGTGGGGATGGGTACAAGCTGGCATTTCCACATGAAAAGATGATTTCAAATATTAAAATGCGAACCACTCGCAAGATTTTGTTATGTTTAAAGAAAAAAATGCTACTATAAGTTTATATACATAAAAATGAACGAGATTAATTATCTATACCGATAAGCTAAAGATATCTTTTCATAATGTAATATTTGTGGCTGAATAAGTGATTTAATATTCAATTTAAATTTATTCCAATAACTTATTACCTATTATCTACTTTATTTAAATATTTATGCGATAATTTAGGATTAGATAAAAAAAAGCTTATAAAGCGGCTCGAAAAACTCAATGCTGTATTAGTCAATGCAATGGGGGTGTTACGTCTAGGTATCGTTTGTCTCACGTTGCATCTGTTGCACTGGCCGCTAATGGAGATCGCTTTCATCCAGAGAAGGAAGCGCTTTCGACGCCCAGAGCAACACCCGACAGTGCCGAGCTCACTGCTAACTACTGGTACGCAGAGGCTGAGGCGGGTATCAAGGCGAAACAGTCAAAACTGCGAATGGCTGCCGAAGGAGCGGCTCGCAACGTGGTCATGTTCTTAGGTGATGGCATGTCCGTGCCAACGCTTGCTGCTGCGCGCACTCTTTTAGGACAGCGCAACAACCGGCCTGGTGAAGAGGCGCACCTGGCTTTTGAAACTTTTCCAACTGTCGGGCTTGCAAAGGTCATTGGCGTTAATGTATTAAAACATTTCACTATCATTCAACTAATAATGGCGTTAAAGATAAGCAGTAAAGGTGTATTCTATTCTATCACTTGTCAAAGTGCAAATGTTATGCACCCTTATTAAAAGCGTTTGTAACTTTTTAATAAAGTCAGAAATTACGTACATTAAATACTCATATATGCCACACACAAAAGTCGTACTAAATGTTTAAGTGATGGCTAATATTATTTTAGACATACTGCGTAAATTCACAAATAGCCGACTCAGCTTGTACCGCAACCGCATATCTGTGTGGCGTAAAAAATAACGATGGAATGATTGGCCTAACTGCTGCGGTACCGCGCCGCAACTGTTCGGCTTCTTTAGACGCATCGACTCATGCTGAATCTATTGCGGAATGGGCGCTGAAGGATGGACGTGATGCAGGTAATCTTTTTTTATTTATGTTAAACTCTATCGGGCAGATATAATTCATCAGAACTATGATTCGTAATTTCCATTAATACTTGTACAGGTATTGTGACAACAACACGAGTAACTCATGCTTCGCCAGCTGGTGTTTATGCTAAAGTGGCAAATAGGAATTGGGAGAACGATGCTAGCGTTAGAGATGATTATCAAGACCCTAATCTTTGTCCAGACATTGCTTATCAACTAGTAAATGCATCGCCAGGAAAACACTTCAAGGTACAATGATTGCTACTCTACTTTTAAAAATTCTGATTTTTTTTTGTATTAGAGAACTTCAAATGTCCGTTTACGAATTTTCCACAGGTTATTCTAGGGGGAGGAAGGAGAGAATTTCTGCCAACGGATAGAGTTGATGAAGAAGGCACTGCTGGCAAACGAACAGATGAGCGAAATTTAATAGAGGAGTGGCAAAGGGATAAAATATCAAAGAATGCCTCTTTTCAATATGTTTGGAATCGTGATCAGCTAATGAGTGCAGCAGAAGATCTACCAGATTATTTGTTAGGTTTGTTTGAAGGGAGTCATATGCAGTACAATCTCGAAGCCGACGCAAGGATGGAGCCTACTCTTGCGGAGTTAACCGAAGTGGCAATACGCTCATTGAGCAGAAACAAGAAAGGATTCTTTTTATTCGTGGAAGGGGGTCGAATTGACCATGCCTCATCACGGTAATCAAGCGGAGCTTGCTCTGGACGAGACAATCGCGTTGAGCGAGGCCGTCGCACGGGCCACCGAGCTTTTGTCTATAGATGACTCTTTAATCGTGGTTACTGCTGACCACGCACATGTAATGACGTTTAACGGATACACGCGTCGAGGCGGTGATATTCTTGGACCTTCCGACGACTGCGATCAATCAGGCATTCCTTATATGACGCTTTCCTATAGTAATGGTCCTGGTTTTCGAGCCCATGCAGACAACGCTCGTGTTGATGTAACCCAAGAATCTGATTACAGTAAGTAGATTCTAACCAATCTAATGTCAAACCTTATGTCAGTCTTTTCGAAAAAACACGATGATATAAGTGCAATTAGGTCTTAAGAAAGCCTTTTTATCGATTTTAAATTATTAAATAATAATGATCAAATATGTTATATTTCCAGGGCAGCTGTATTGGAAAAGTCATGTGGACGTCCCATTGGTATCCGAAACGCATGGCGGTGACGACGTTGCAGTGTTCGCCCGGGGCCCCTATCACAACATGTTCTCTGGAATGTATGAACAAAGCCAAATTCCTCACCTGATGGCGTACGCGCGTGCATTGGCCCAGGGCTGCACGCGTGCAGTGCTGCAGAGCAACATCTCTTAGCTACACCACTATTATTGGTTTTTACTGTGTTCTGCTTGCTCAGAACGCTTAAGGATTGAGGATAATTGAAAAGAGTGTAGAATAACAGTCTAGAATAGACAGCATAAGAACTTCGTAAAACATGCTTGTATTAAGAATTGCAAACACGAACCATTGGCTCTTTACGAATGTTTTCTACATTACCCTTCGTGGGAAAATGGATTTTATAAAATGATAGTTGTATCTCTATTTATAAAAGTTGTACAATAAGAATAAAAATTAAATCTTATCAAACATTGTTGTTTTACTTCATTGTCCTATTCAATTCAATGGATATAAGCATTCGTCGCATGAAAAAACACAAATCGTTAAAATGAATCCATAAGCTCTGTAATACTATTCTTTCGCATTAAATAAACTTGAAACTATAATAACAATAGTTTTATAAAATATAATTTAGAATTTCGTATAATTGTTCAAAATGATTTCCATAAAATTAAAGTAATCAAGCGAAGGAAATTGTCAAAGTAATTTCCATTATTTCTTAAATAAACTTTTAGACCTAAATAAGAAATATTTTTAATTAAAATTTCGTTGGTTATTACTGAAGCTAAGAGTTAAGGAATTATTAAAAAAATATGTAGTTTTGTTTTTATTAAATAAATGACAACATAATTTAGCTTAAGTAATAATAATATACTTAGTTGAAGTAATAACTAGGGAAACGACACATAACAATTAATATTAGCAGTATCGGCGTCAGTAAAATGCGCGTCGCAGCACTACAAGCGTGCAGGCCCGGTCCAATGCAAGCGGCGTAGCCCATCAAATGGGGTAGCTGACTCTGCTCGTAGACACCCGTGAACATGGCATGGTGGGGCCCTTGAGCGAATACAGCCACGTCATCTCCACCGTGCGTTTCCGAAGAAAGCGGCACATCTACGTGGGATCTCCATCTTAGCGTTCCTTTAAATAAATAGATAGGTTAGTGTGGAAAATCTTTACGCAAATGAATGCCACTTAAATCGAGAGCAAAATTCATACGTATCAGAAGACGACCTACCAAAGTTGGATTCCTCCGTGATGTTGGGTCTGTTCCCACTCGACATGAGCGCGAAAACCTGGTCCATTACTATAAGAAAGTGTCATATAGGGTCTTCCATGTTCGTCGAGATCGTTGGACAATCCTAAAATATCACTACCGCGTGTAGAATATCCGTTAAAAGTCATAACATGAGCGTGGTCTGCGGTTACGACTATAAGGGAATCTTCAGTTGATAACAATTCAGTGGCACGATTAACCGCATTGCTGAATTCAATAGTTTCATCAAGTGCTAGTTTAACTCTGTTGGCATGATGGGCGTGGTCGATCCGTCCGCCTTCAACAAACAAAAAGAACCCTTTCTCGTTACGACTGAGGGCTTTAATGGCTATTTCAGTAAGTTCTGTGAGTGTTGGCTCTGAAGTTTTATTAGCTTCTGCATCATACTGCATATGTGTACCTTCAAAGAGCCCTAATAAGTACTGAGGCATATTTTCAGCTGCACTCATCAGCTGACTACGATTCCACACATAATTAAAAGTAACATTTCGCGCTGTTTTATCTTGTTGCCATTCTTCAATTAAATTTCTGCCATCAGTTCTTCGACCTGCAGTGCCTTCTTCATCCACATTGGTTGTTGGAATAAATTCTCTCCTACCACCACCCAAAATAACCTAAAAAAAGACAGGAAAATTAAAAAAATATGGTTTATAGTTATATTATAATAATAATAATGAATGTTTTAACATTAGTGATTATTAATATATGATTAGCATTAAAAGTTATTTTATGTCATTTTCTTGTTAATTTTTAAGTACACTTTTTTAAAATTCCAAGAAACGTTTTTAGACCTAACATGCAATGATGAAGTTGAATTTATAAATACATAACGTAATTAATTCTTTTATTTACACGATTTCTACACATATTGAATTCATTGTTAACAAAATTTTCGTGTTTATTCTTGCGTTTATGGCAGACGCTGGAAAAGTAAAAATGTGAGTTATTACTCACATTTTTGACTAATATAAATAAAAAATTGACATATTACATTACCTTAAATTCGTTTCCAGGATATGAGTGCACAAGCTGATGTGCAATATCGGGACAAATATTTGGATCCTGGTTATTATCACGAACACCGGCATCGCTTTCCCAGTTTCGATTAGCCACCTTGGCGTAAGCTCCTGCTGGTGAAGCGTGTGTCACCCGAGTTGTCGTAACAATACCTGTAATTTTTTTTTATCAAATTACTATGGCCCTACAACTTCATCACACACGCTGCTAGACATAGGCCTCCCCTAATGGACGCCACCGCTACCGATATGACGGCTATTCTCTTGGCCCTACACACAAAAATATTTAAACAGTCATGATCACATGATTACTATGCCTATCTCCTTTTATATAGATCTGTATCACTCTAATGAAATAGACGAAAATCAAAGTTACTTTTCCATAGAATTCAAAACCACGATATCCGAATAGTAAAGGAAAAAAACCAAAAATAGTTCACAAAGCATGATTTTGTAATAATTTTATTTCTATAGATGTGATGACTTGGTACAGGACTGGAGAAAAAGGATTGCGTATGTAAATTACCTGCATCTCTCCCATCCTGAAGGGCCCAAGCAGCGATTGACTGTACATTTGTAGTGGTGTCTAGTGAAGCCGAACAGTCACGACGAGGTACAGCTGCTGTTAGACCTATAGTCCCGCGATTGGCCTTAACTCCACAGAGATATGCAGTCGCGGTACATGCGGAGTCCGCTATTTGCGCATCTACGCAATAAGTCTTGCGAAGAAAGGTGAAATAAATAAACAAAATAATAAGAAAATAATGTTAATACTGAAATTTGGAATACCTTAGACAAGCCGACAGATGGAAATTTTTCAAATGATAATTTAGCCTCTTCTCCTGCTTTGCCTGCGCGTTGACCGAGCAACGTCCGCGCTGCGGCTAAAGTTGGTACTGACATACCATCCCCTAAGAACATGACAACATTTCGGGCCCTGTTTTGTTTGGCACCTCGTAGCCGCGTCAGTCTTGCTCGGATTCCAGCCTTCGCTTCCTCATTCCAATAAGCTGCCGTAAATTCTGCTGAGTCCATATTGGACCTTTCCGTTTCAGTAATAGGTAAGTCATAATCAGGGTGATAACGATCAGCATATGAACCTATGTTAGTGGTTAAAAGCACAAATACAATAAGTGTCGCTAGTAACTTCATTGTGTAAGAGAGGCACAATGACATTAGGAATTTTGTTTGAAACGTATTTTACAGAAATTTCATATCTTATCTGAAATTGTTGTTGAGATATCTTAAAGAGTCGACTTAAAGGATAATAATAATTCTAATTAATACCATTTATCTTTTCAATTAATAAGGAACGATTGAATATCCTTCAAAATAAAATAACCAGTATCGATTTAGCCTTAAATAAAAACGATGTAATAAATATTGTAAATGATTATTAATTTTCGGCAAAATACAATAGAAGATATTTTTTACTACCAAAAATTCAGAATTACTTTTGGAAAAATGGGCTGGGATTATTATTAGGAATTGTTCCCTATTTATTGATTTAAAAAAATTACATAAAAATAACAACGTTAAATTTAGTTATGCAATATTTAGGAATGAATGTTAGAGACAAGCATCGTTGGCTTACATAGTCAGTAGAATTTATTATTTCATTATATTAATACATATACGATAAGATCGTAACTTTAATCTTTTTGTGTTTTTCAAAGCGACTATTAAGAATTATAAATTTTTAATAGTCGCTTTGAAAAACGCTATTTATATGCACCTTGAAAGGAGCGGAGAAAGGATCGAGACGGCCCCAACGCGCTATGTCACCTATTCTTAGATTATTATTACACTGACAAAATACAATTTAACGTATTATCATTTCCTAATTATATTAAAAAAAACATACATACATAAATTTTAATCATTATTCAGTTTTTAATAATAAGTGATAATATGACATCACCATATTATATTTGTTGATTTGTTTTATTTATTATCATATGTTCTTTGCCTGTGAAGCTGTTTAGTTAATTCTGTTTGTGCACCTTCTCGGTTTCTTTAACAATTATTTAAGATCAGAACTGTTAGACAATGCCTATGGCATTGAAATCGTACATTGTTACGTGCGAAATAAAAATAAATAAAGTACAGAATCGAAATAGATAGATATTTTTCTGAATTTCTGCAAATATATTCTAATTATAAAGATTTGTTATACTCTCTCGTTTTAAACATTTGTCGTACTTTTTTTTATATATGTCGCAATTCAATGACTTCTTGCATACAAGCGGCATTCATTGCTATGCGGATGACAGTACCGTGGATGCACTGTTTTTCGGCCGGAGCAATATCTCTTGGGATCACGTCGATGAGAGTCGGAACAAACTTGTGCCTGAAATGAATCATCACTTGTCAAGATTTCTGTTTGGGGGGGGGGGACTAAATCTACTTCAATTTAACCCTTCTCAGACTCAAGTTTGCGCGTTCACTGCTAAAAAAGCCCCCTTTGTCGCATCGGCACTCCTCGGAAACACTCACCTATGTGCCAAGCCAAACATTGGCATTCTGGGCGTCGACATTTCGAGTACTGTCTAGTTTGGCGGTTATTTGGAGAACAAGGCTAAAATGGCCTCCAAAAAACTTGGAGTACTCAACAGGGCCAAACAATATTTCAAATCGGCTCACCGCCTTGAACTATATAAGGCACAGGTGCGGCGTATGGAGTATTGTTGCCACCTTTGGGTTGTGGTTCCGGGCTATCAGCTATCTCCATTTGACCGAATCCAGCGTAGGGAATCTCGGATTGTCGACGATCCTGAACTTGCCGATCGGCTTGATCCTTTAGCACTGCGTAGGGATCTATCTTCCCTATGCATACTTTACACAATTTACAATGGGGAGTGTTTCGAGGATTTGTTCAACTTAATAGAAGCCGCCATTTTCACAACCTATCGTATCGCCGGAACTATCATCCGCACCATCTGGATGGCTGGCATTCCACTACAATGCGTTATAAAATAGTTTTTGCCACGCACAGTAAATCTCTGGAACTCGTTGCTATCAGTGGTCTTATCTAACAACTACGACATTGAGTTATTTAAAAAAGAGCATATTCTTACCTGAAAGGTAGGCAACGCACAGGCGTCTCTGTTAACCGTGGGTGGCGGTGAATCACTTACCATCAGGTGACCCGTCTTGCTTGTTTGCCTATTAGCTGTTATAAAAAATAATTGGGAGTATTCTCCCATTTTGTTATGTTAATTAAGTGTGGTTAAGGTAAGGTACTTTATAAAAATTGTTCTGAATAGAGGAATTTAACAGAAACAAATCTTACGTTAATAACTAATTATTTTGTAGTAATTACTTAGTGTATTAAAATTTTGTGAACACGGAGTCAATATATTTCGACATAAAATAACTGGTTTAGACCTGGCTGATTCATAAAAAACGACTATGATGGTTCGATTTAAAGAGATTTCTTTAAGCTATAATTAAAAAAATTATAAATATGTGGAGAAAGTAACGTTTTATAGTCTCGAGCTTCACTCATTTCCATTAATGATGATAATAATACTTCACGTCTTCAGTCAAAGTAAGTTCAAATTCAATTATCTTTATTCAATATAGAAGTTTACAGTTGCTTATTGATTGTCAAACACGCTACCACCGGTTCGGAAAAGGACGCCTCAGACCTGAGAAGAACCGGTGAAGGTAACTCAGCGGGCTATTTATTATGTCATCTTTTAAAATAGTCAACAAATAACTATACGCAAACATTTTATGCGATTTTGGAGACCTGTTGCGATCAGTCCAATACTAGGCTGTGTTATCATTCAAAAGTTCATTAATATAATAACCTTTAACACATAAACTTTCTCGACAATCTTTATAAATTTAATAATAGTTAAATTCTGAATCGCACAATCAAAAGCCTTTTTGAGATCCCAGAAAATTGTTAAAGCATCCTGCGATGCTTCCCAAGCCTCGAAAATCCTTTGAACTAGCCCGATGGCAGCTCCAATTTTTAAGCGACTCCTAGTCAATCCATGCTGCTTGTTATTTATAGGACAACTATTATTATAATTTTGTGCAATTACTGAGAGTTGGCAGTATAGATAATGGTCTAAATTATTAGGGTCAGTATTAAAAACCGGTATAAACTTTTAGCTTTCATTTACTTCATTAGGTCAGGAATGGATGATTTTCTAACATTTGCTTTAAATATAGGCGCTAGTTAAGAATATTTTACATCGATAATAGAACTTTAACAGATCCCCCAATGGTCTGTAGGTTTTTTAATCTCTAATGATTTAAATGTAATTATAACATCTCAAGTACTCACATCCGTAAAATAAATCTGTACGTTCAATGATATTCTCTTTTGAAAGTGAAACTGAATGTCCAAGAAGAATTTTTCGAAAAAAGTAGCAAAATCTTTGTCAGTTTCGATATAGTGGTCATAAATATTTATAGTTATTTTACAGTTGCTCTTAGTAACACTTCTAGTTAGTTCCAGTAAGATATAATTGGACTGAAAACACGAAGTATTGCCTTACATAATAATCAATTGTGGATTTCCTACAGGTAAAAAACCGATTAGTGACAGTCATACAAAACGAAAAATGGTAACTTCAATATAAACTTCAATATAATTCGGTGGACCGACTTTCGACCGACATGCCCATCCGGCGCATGGATCATTTTACTTTTCCGACAATTGGGTGATCGGCCCAAATTCTCCTAACCAGCCGATACCACTAGACCACGGAGGCGTTTACGCACTGTTTACGCTGCATCGAAACTCTACCGTTTTAAAGCAGTTAAAAAAATAATGCACGTATTAATAAATCACTGCTTTTAGATTCTGAGCTTATTCCAATAATACAAGATGCTAAATCATTATATATTTTGCAGCATTTGAGGACAGGAAAGTTTGATTTCTAACTTTGTTACAAATACTTGCTAGCTGCTAAAAAACTGTTTAAGTTGTTTACTGAAACGTTGCTAATTTTTCCGAATTATAATTATTACTTTCCAGACATGCGAACAATAATATCGTTAGGAAACAAACCCTTTAGTAGCTAGTTGAATTCATTTTCTTTTCGCTGTTTATTATTAGTTAAACAAATGACACGAGCAGAACATTGGCCTGGTGATAAATGATGCCTTGCTCATAAAAAAGCATAGTCAGGTAGACGCCACCGCCCTGACACATGAGACTTTGTCTCGTTTACCCATTAAATAAGTTAGCAACGATGCCCTTCAAGACTCCAGAAAAATTTCCGGAAGAAATAGGCAAAAAATACTTCAAAATATCCTAATTTCAATACAAAGGAGGGTTTGCCTTTGCCACCTGCGTGGGATTCAATAATTTTAAAAATGAAACCCAGATATATGAAAACGATAAAGCCAAAAGATAATATAAGTTCTTTTTGCCAAAACAGTCTTCAAAATTAAGAAATAAATAAAAAAAAACCGTGACGGTTATACCGAAAACATTGAAATACAGACAAATACCATATTAATTTGCTGGTGGTCATGTATACGGAAAAGAGTCTGAAAAGTCAGGAATAAATATATATAACTAACGCGAAATGTCCGTAAAACAGTGGATTTGATCTATACTTCCTAGATTAATTGTTATAGTGTATTTGTTTCTGTGTTTTATGTGCGTTATTGATTATTTATTCCCCACGTAAATAGAGTTGCCATCTATCCATGTATTAGGTTCCACTGAAAATCAGCGTTTAAAGGTTATAAAAAACTCATGATCTAAAGCTGGGTGGACTTCATTTTTGGTCATTGTGTTTTATATTACGCATTTTCTTTTTCTGTAAATTTTATATATTGTCTTAATATACATATAAAACAATCTTGTTTTTTTTCTTTGAACTATTCTGCACAGCTCAACTAAATTGTAAGGTCTGTAGAAATTTAATTCTAACACTTTATATATGACAATGTTTAAAGTGAAATTTGCGTGAAAATGTGTGTGCCTTAAATTTGTAACACAATGGTGTTTGCATACTTAGAGTAGAGAAGTAGATAGAGCTTTTTTATAGTAGGTAAACCTAACAAATCAGTAAGTTAACGGTAATTCGTACTGATTCTAAATATGTTATGAGTCAATATTTCAAAAAATCGATAACGAAATGAATAACTTTATTAATGGGTGTACTTTTCAAATTTTAACTTTTTTAACATTAGTACTTAATGTATATGTATAATTTTTTCTAGATTATATTATTAGCATTAAAAAATCCATAATGTTTAATTGTTTACATAATTTATTGCAATAAACAGCACAATACATCCTTATAACATTAACCTGATGAAAAAAATAATTTTACATGTTTCACTGGGTCGGGGACAGAAACTCCTTGTTGAGGTACTCGCGCAACTGCCGCCTGAGGCCGATGTTCGGCGCCACGAGGGGGCTGCGCAGGGTACGCCCGCTCAATGGCGACACAGCACCGTCTGCACATTGCATACTGGTCATTCACAACAATAGCTAGTTTCGAATTTACAGTTGAAACAGTTCAATACACATTTCATTCAATAAATCGCACAATTATTTAAGAGGCCAACTTTTTTCCACTGTATGTTTATATATCACATGTTACTTGTTACAATATTTATATAATTACAATACTTGTTACAAACTAGTTTTTTCAGAAAATATGTTTATTGGTGATTTGTGTTTTATATGAAAATAAGTGCACGATGTGGGTTACCTGTAAAACCGATAATTTAATGTGAGTAAGGTTTATACATAAAAAATAGAAAAAAGACCTTTCCCAAAGAAGTGATCTAGGATGTTTGCACGCTCGTAGCTGAAGCCATCGGAGGCCCGCGCCGGCTCTCGCAACAGCTCGTGCGTAAGAGGGCAGCGGAGCGAGTGTGGTGCACCATTCTCCTTTTAATATAAACTATAATAAATACTTTGGCAGTTGATGCATGGAACAGACGAAGTTAACATTCATGAGCTATGGAAATCAGATAGTAACCGTTATGTAAAACTACCGTACACCCGTAAGAAGTGAAACTTCTTTATGACGTTATTTTACAAAAAATAATTTACTATATGCAACTTTACAGAAATTGGTTAAATAAAGTTAAATTAGATAAAGTTTAATAAAAGGCTTTTATTATCATAGACATAAATACAAATTCTACAATTATTTCATTTTAGCTTATTACTACAAAGATTATTATTGAATTTCATTAATTGTAATAGAATTATTACTATCATTGATGTCGTTATCGAAAGTATACTTTGAATCACGCGTGGTAGGGATACGAAAAAGATGGCGCGTCACGGAAAAATATGACGCGCAACGAAAAAATGTTAAACTAAATTTTTTTCCAACCCCGATAAAGAAGTTTGACTTCAAAAAATAGTACAGGGTGGCCCATTGGTCCCTTGATATGAAAAAAAAATATTAAAATAAAACTAATTTCATTATGAATATAATCTTTATTTACAAAAAAACTTAAAAAACGGGAATTATTTTTTGTAAATAACAACTTCTAATTCCATTGCGATCACGCACCTTGCAAACGCGTCTAAAATTGTCGATGACTGCGTAGCACGTCACTGCTAAAATGCTTGTCATTTCTCAATTGACCATGGGTTGTGTGTCATACTACTTAAGGTAGCCCCACAAAAAAGTCCATCGGGTCAGATCTGGACTACGTGGAGGCCAGGAAATGTCCCTCTTAGAGATCACTTTGCCAGGAAAAAGTTGACGGATAACGGGCATAGCAGTGTTAAGGTGAGAAGTGGCCCCATTCTATTGAAACCACGTCCTGGTATTAAAGCCTCGAAAGTTTTGAATCCTGTATGAAAAACTCTTCGATCATAGCCACATATCTCCGACGTAACGTAACTGCGCGCCCTGCCATCCTCAAAGAATAGGCCCTAGGATACCATGGGATGACTCATAGACTCTGGCTAAACAGTCACTTTCTCGACTATTTAAGGGCTTCTGATGCTTAAGTTTTGGATTGATGGGCTCCACATAGCGGCAGATTTTGTTTACTAACATGTCCCTTTAAGATGGAAATGACTTCGTCAGAGAACATTATGTTGATGGAAGGAAGTAAACTGAGTTCAACATATCATTCTGCATACATGTCTGTTTGAACACAGATCAGTTTCCTTATAATTCTTGAGACCAACTGAATTTTTGTAAGGGTGCATATCGTAAATCTTTCTTCAAAATCCGTTGTAACGATGTCCTGGATACGTTAATGCTGCGCCATTATGGAGTTGACATGTGTACGGATTATCTCGAATAGGCAATTGTTCACTGTGCCGCTGGTTAATCCTTAACGAATCGAACCGTTCTTCCTCGGACTTAGCAACCCAGTCCTTAATCGTTTGAAAGAGTTGAAGTCGTCAGTGATGTAAACCTTTGCTGTCTCGAAATTTGACGACCGCGCAACGGTTGCCGGAATTGTCGTTTTTATAAAACTCGCGCAACACAAACGCAGTACCGCTCCGGTAAAACGCTTCATCGCGACTAAATTCCCAGAAACCGAAGTTACTCCCGCTTCCCTGACTCGCTCACGCGCGCCCAGTTCGTTTATTCAAATTTTACTTTTCAAAGGACTTATAGGCCACCCTGTACAACAAGTATAAGTAGTTGGATTAGAAACGGGTCCTGAATCAGTTTTTATTTAATTAGCGCAAAAATCACTGAAAAGAAACTACGTCGTATGCCCACGTAACGAAAGTGAAAGAGACTTTTTAAACGCATTTGTATTTTCGAATGTCTATAGGAGGTAAAAGACACAATCTGATGGTAAATCAGACAATTCACCTGCTCGATTGCGTCCTATTCTATAAAACAGTATTACTTACTAACTCGTAGCTTGGTAGGTTTCGGCGCAACCATTGCAGCTCATCATTTAGTCGTGAGCGTAGTTCGTTTTCTTCGGAGGTGTAGGTTTCATATATGCTAGGCGTTTCTTCTAAATCAACTCCTAAGTTATTTTGGCCAGTGCACTCATCCTCTTTATTTATATCTGATTTACTTAATAACTCGGTTACTGTAGCAGAACCTGAAAAATATATTTAATTATTTAAGATCGTAAATAAGAAATGAGTTAAACAAATTCGAATATCTTTATTTAACATAGGAGTGATACACTAACTTACTGAGGATAAAAACGCTACCACCGGTTCAGGAAAAGATGCCTCTAACCTGAGAAGAACCGGCGACAGGAACTCAGCGGGACATATTTTTTTTCATCTTTTACATTAAAATTCAAACAATTACAAGCATAAAATTATCATCTTATTGCAAAAAGCCTGGAGCCAGCATTCCATTACCAAAGTGTGTTATCATTTTAGAACTTATTTATATTGTAATAACTTTTACCACACAAACGTTTCTTGACAACTTTTTAAAATTATAAACGGTTAAATTTTTAACGTTTTCTAGGATTTTGTTGTAAAAACGACTACATTGTCCTATAAAAGATTAAGATATTTTTCGCAGTCTAGTTGCTGGAACAATTAGTCTATGCTTGTTTTTAATATTTATACTATGTGCATTACAATGTACCTAAAAAATCATTTTTGTCTCTGTTCATACATTTATTTACAAAAATTTTATGAGAACTAACGGTTATTAATTTAATTTGACTGAACAACTCTATCAGGGATTCTTTAGGGCTTATAACCTAGGCTTATAGACTGCATAAATAGCTCTTTTTTGAAGAACGAAGATTGTATTAATATCGGCCGCGTTTAATATTATGCTGTGGAAGTAACTGATATATACCAAGGGGGCTGTCTTCACGTCAGTTCTTTGTTTTGAGCCTACTTTATTCGCCAGGCTAAACCAATGCGCTATTTTAGAGAGAGTAGTATTTACACTGTCATTAATTACGGTATTACGTCTAAAAATTAAAGTGGTATCGTCCGCAAATAATACTACCTACTATAATATGTTAAATATATGTGGTAAATTATTTATATACACAAGAAAGATAAAAGGTCCAAGTATATATACTTGTGGCACACCCATATTCACGAATGTCCCAGGTGATCTCTTTCTACTCACGTCGACCCTCTGAGTTGGATGGCTCAAGTACGAAGACTGAAAATCGAGTGCGGCATTGTTAACACGATAGTGGCGTAATTTCCTGACCAGAGTCACATGTTTGACACGATCAACAGCCTTCGAAAGCTCACAGAAAACACCTAAGGCATTCTGCGATGCTTCTCAAGCTTCGAATTTGCTATTAACAAGTCGAAAACCTGCATCAGTTGTGAAGTGACCCCTAGTAAAGCTGCTTATTATTTATAAGGTTTTTCCTTGTGTTTATGTCATTGGTTCAGAAATCATTTTTTAAATATTTTACTTAAAGTAGGCATAATATAGGTCTAAAATTATTTGGATCAGTTTTACTGCCCGATTTGAAAACCGGTATTACGATACTATACTTCATAAGGTCAATAAACTCACCCCTATTAGTCCGATAATATCACTTTGACAGTGATCCCCTAAAGGTCGCGGTTCTTTTGATGTCTAAAGATTTACATGCATTTATAACATCTTCGTGACTTACATCAGTAAACTTAAAAGAATCGGTACACTCAGAGACATTGTCCTTAAGGAGTGACTTGGCAAATGTTTGCGAAAATTTTCTCTTGTAACATTTTCATTATTTATTGTATTCAACGTCATTTTGATCTTATCTGATGAATGTCCATTTTCTTCATTTAGTAAGTAGGGATTTAGCAAATTGCACTTTTTTAAAATATTTTGGAATAAGCCTTAACATATGATACAAAATGATTATTATTGTTCTAAGACCTTTCAATATAAAGTTCATATAATATACGCCTATTTTTATGAATTCCGACTTATGCCCATTCACGAAAAGCTACATAGCTTTTGTTTCCTAATAAAATTAAATATTGTGTTATATAGCACATCTGGGTTGTCATTATAATGTAAATGAGTGTCACTTATTTTTTTTTTACTTACTTATCACTTAATTTCTTAACTTCGTAATACGCTTTCTATACAAAGAAACAAACATTTTCTCATCTCCTATTATTAATATATGTTGACAGATATGCATTTCCGATATTTTTAATCAGTTGAAAGCTAGCTGATGAACTATTATTTGTATTTGGTAATTTTTAAATAATCACAGTAAAAAGCCACAGAGTTATTAATATCGAAACATTAACATAATAATAGAGTTATTTGACTTAACTAAAACTTTGGCCTAATACAAACTTAAGACTGTATTAATTACATTTAGGACGGACCACTCTATTGTCTAAAAGTAAGATGATCCATGCGTCGGATGGGTTTACGTACCCGTGTTGGTCCACCCAACAACTCGCATTGAACTAGCCTGGTGGGATACGGGCCAAAACCCTCTAAGGGAGAAGGCGTGCAACAGAGGAGGGCTATGTCCAGCAGTGGACTAACACAGGCTGATAATGATGATGATGAATCTGTATTGAAATAATCTCTGAAAGATGTGACGCATCTGTTACAATGTAATTTAAATCATTGATTTTAAATTAACCTACCACTCAGAGCTTCCCTTCGCTTTCATAAATAATTCAGAACCTAAATTAGCTACATTAATCAAGCACTTGTTAAAATATAGCTAAACTAAAAAACAGTAAATGATTTTTCACTATACCTTCTTTCTACAACCGTAAAGTGGCACGAGACTTTTCACCACGCGTGCGCACACAAACTCACACAAACGAACGCAAAGAACGAAACGAAAGCTTGGCTACCAAAAGCTAAGCATGGAACATAAAATACATGAATATTGTGTACAGTTATCAGTTTTCATAACAAGCTTTTTTAGATGCCTAACTTTTAAAATGCATTGTCGGAATATAATGATGTTACTAAGCCACAACGTGCGATTAAAAGAAATAAAAGCTTAGACTTATCACTACATACAATTTTTCACACATTTGTGACAAAATAATTTTAAACGTACTTGGCAGTAGCATCTCCAGTATTTCATCCACAGGCTCATCTAAGAGGCGTGGACCGTTAAGTTCGTATTTGATTACACGATGCATCAACTCTGCTTCATATTTCGCACTCACAGGTGTTCCTAACAAACGATATAAAGAATTTAGTAGGATTTTCTATAAGTTATAAAATTAAGTAAGTCTTCTCTATGCTCATTAACACGGATTTAATGCTTTTATCTATACTTTTACTGACATATCAATAAATAGCAGGTTTTCGTTATCATTGAATGATTAGTACCTGGTTTTTTTGTAACATACTCCCGTAACCACCGCAGTACTCCTGTCGTCTGCCAATGTCTGGGCTCCACTGCTTCGTCTGCCTCGTCATCGCCACCGGGCTGCTTCAAGACAGGCAAACGCCACAGCTCTAAGTTCCCGGTCAAATTACCAGTTGCTAGAAATTGTGAGCTGAGAAATGAGGCTGCAGTTGCGCTAGGGCCTCCCCCTGTCTTCACCGCTGCTATTACACGAGCCTGGTTTCCTTCCAAACTCCATGCTCGGGCCAACCATCTGCACCACTTGTGACGAAATATAATGTATTTTCGGCTTCCAACCGCCACCGAACAGTTTCCACGGCACCGCCGTGGGCTTCCGCGACCCACAAAGGAGACACAGTAACGATTTCTTTGCCGCTCGAGTCGTTCTCCAATCGGACACTCCAAATTTTAACCAAGGCGTCCTTCCAGCTGTTGCCAATTTATATGGATATGATTCACCTTGATTTTCATTCGGTGCGAAATCACAGTCTAGGACGCCTGTAAAAGAGGCCAGTTAGATCCATTATTTGTATACTTAAGAACTTTTACTGAGACATTCACCTAAATCATGCACTGCAGATTGTACGTGCAGCGTGGAGGCGTTGGGCGGTGGACTCAGAAAGCGGATCTCCGCACCAACGCCTGCGGCGGCGCAGATGTAGCCGTCACTCGTCCATGCGCAGCTCGTGGCTGCTTCCGCGAAAGGCTCATAGACGCTAACGAATAGAATAACTTATTAAATAACTTTTTACCTATTAAATATAATTAATTTATATTAGTAGGCAAAAAAGTAACCCATCAGTTTAATCGCGCTGTTTTAATTCCAAAGAATATACACACTTTAGGTCATTAGTATTCTAAAAATTGCAAAATTGTGGCGAAAATTGTTAAAAAATTAAATTAAGAAGTAGAAACTTTTTTTAATTTTGGCAAACATAATATAATAGCTAGAAAGTCTTATAATAAACTAATTGTTACTGCAGGGGCTCTGATGAGCTCTGGGAGACGCTCCACACAGCAATTGCACCGTCGTCAGTAACCAGCATCATTAGTGGAGGCCGGTGGGGGGAGATGCGAGCGCACCGAACTCCGCCGCCGCCCGCTTCACCACCACACACACTCTCGCCCGCCAACGACAATAGCTCGCATCCTGACTGTTTTCATATCTTCATGATAATTTAAATGTATTGTTTAAACGAATAATATTCTTAAAGTAAAAAATATCCCGTAACCTGCAGGTCCCAAAGTCGAGCGCGCCCATCTAGCCCGGCACTGAGCAACAGAATGCCGCCTGCGCCAATGTCCACCGCCATCGCCGGATACCGGTGCGCTGCTATTACCCGCTCGCATGACATCATCAACAATTGCTCACACCAGCGGAACACATGTACAGATCCGTCGCTGCAAAGGCACTCGAACTTTAATGGTTTGAAAAATTATAAGATAATACAATATTTACTATCACCAATACAAACCTGCAAGCAGTTACAAGAAGGTCCTTATAAGTAGCTATAGAATTAACAGCACCGCCTTGTCCTTCTTTACAATACCAAACACACTCGGCTCCTCTGTCGCCTTCGTCCTTAACGTCATTTTTTCTTGAGATTATGTCCTCTACGTAAAAATCGTCATAAATCGGTTCAATACCCTTAAAACAGTTTTCAACATAATATTGGCACGTGACGCATGGAGCATTTAATGATAAATTATTTCGATAATATTATATTATTATTATTCTATAATACTTTTATAAGAAGACATGAACTTCGCTGTAATGTGATGTTATAGTAAATCAATTGTTAATTTTAAATTCATATTTTTCGATGCCTTCCCTACAGCCTTCGTACTTAATATAATGGACTACTACAACTGTCCCTAAATAAAAAAAAACGTAGATTTTTAACCTTTACCATCAGATCTCCAAGGCCGAAGTGCGAAAGAACAGAGCAAGGTGTTTCAATCTCATCGTCAAGTGTAAATTTTCCAATTGACCAAGTGCGCACGGAACGGTCGTTGGATCCTGCATATGTGTAAATTAAATAAATACTGATAATTTTAATTCAATGAAAGAAAGTATATCTAAACTGCTGTTATTTACCAGTTAGCATAAAGCGTAAGTCCTTCGCAAGTGCAATGCACGTCAGATAACGTGAGTGGGCGTGTAACACTCGCAAACACGTTGAGGTAAGCGGGGCCCACAAACGAGCAGTGCGATCCAAAGAGGCGCTTGCTAGTAATTCGCCCGCTGCTCCTCGCGCCCAACGAAGAGATGTGACCGCAGCAGTGTGTCCACACAGCACATCACCGGCGACTACGCTCCACCCTCCTTCGGACCCCTTCTTCCTGGATAAGTTCCAGAGTCTGACGCGGCCGTCGTGCCCTCCCGAAGCGGCATCCTTGCCCTCAATACTGGAAGCAGCACACAAGGCGCCCAGGTCATGGGCACCGTCTTCCCAGAGCACAGGGGGTGGCAAAACTCCAACCGTTTTGTCACTATTGGATATCTCTGTTTTAAAGTAAATTATAATAATATTAACGCAAATACTACCTACTCGGTATATATAAAAAAATTGGTTTTTTATTCTAGACAATTTTCTTTATTTTAAATACAAACAAATGCGTAAATGGAAAGTTTGAAAAAATACTATATTAAAACATACTTAACACACACAACATTATCATCCAAAGCGATGGACCTTATTTTAGCCAATCTTAATTAAATACAAGCTACGGCTCAGATCCACACGTCATAATTTGGATTTTGAAAATATAAGTAACATCCAATTTCTTACGCCACCTTCAGCCAAACATAAGATGGAAAGTGCGTTAACGAAACTTTATGTTAAACTCAATTGACGCCAGAACGTCATTAAAAAGAGTCATTTTTATAGGTTTTATGGTGATTGAACATGGCCGCCAACAAGAATGTATACGTTTCTGGTGCCATTATTGTTTGACATGTAACTTTATTTACGTAAATTACATGTCTTATTAGCCTCAGAGTGACAATTCACAGCGCAGTGTTAGCGTGTGTTCCTAATACTTTAAAAATGGACACATCAATTTACATATTATTATTTATAAATTTTTCAAATGTAAAAAAACATAATCGGGAGATCAGTCACATTGGCCTAACATACTAGAAAACAACAATCAAAATTTGTTGATTCCGCTCCGGATTCGGACCAACGCCTCCGGTTTCTACAGTGCAAGCCCAGACTACTAGATTACGAACGCCTATAACCTTATTAACGTTGAAAAATAAATCATATGGTTACTTACCATCAAGGTTAAAAATTTTAACAGTGCCGTTAGTGCAAGCGACCAGTAATAATGCGCCTCGTGCTAAAGTGGCCAACGCGTGCAGCGCGCCATCACAGGGCACAAGGCGAGTCATCATGACGCCTGATTTAACCGACCAAACGTAGAGTGCGCCATCGTCGTGGCCCACCAACAACCGCGAGGCAACCCAGCAAAGGGCTCGAGCGGCTGTCGCACCGGGAGCGGCCAAAGTTCTTCGGGTGACTAAACAACGAGACCACACTCTCGCTGCCCCGTCCACCCCAGCGCTCGCTAACAGCGCTCCACTCGCCGCCCAAGAGACTGCCGTTATTCCGTAACGATGTGCCTTTGCTGCAACTTTCGAATCAACCCATCCTGTCCCTGGCCGCCACCGCCACAGCTTCAGGGCGCCGTCACCTCCGCCCGTGGCAAGTATAGAATCGCTAATATCAATGCACGATATTTCGCCACGATGCGCCCGCAGCGATGTCACGAGCAAAGGCTCTACACTTTCTTCACACATTTTATTTATCTGTTATTGAAAACTACTTTAATAATAGATTACTCCCTTACAGTTTATTACGTCTCCATTTTAACCACGACCCATAACTAAATGTCAATTAATATATGGACATGTCGGGTAAGTCGATTCGGCACTACCATCGGCCCCGATGACGTGTCCGCACTGCGGCTTAGTAATGCGTGTCGTCCTTGTCCATCGATTGCCTCACGGCCCTTCGTGATGTCTACGTCAAACAATAATATAAAGTTATTATTCATATTGACGGCCGCAATTGTGAACTCAATTTTATTAAAAGATAACTGTAAAACACATATTAATAATATTACAGATCGGGCTGTGCACGTCGGTTACAAAATAAATTTAATGGTAAACCTTAACTCTTGCATAATCTCTGTAGTTTATATTTGTTAAAAAGTGTTATGAATGAAATTAAAAAAAAAATATCTGTACATTAATCAACTAGCAAGTGACGAACTATCTTTAGAAACCATTTATTCATTATAAATACACATCCTTATTTAACATAGAAGTGATATACTCATTTATTTTTGGCAAAAACGCTACCGCCGGTTCGGAAATAGACGCCTCTGTCCTGAGAAAACCCAGCCGAATAAACAATTTTTTTTATTTGTTTTTTTTGGTTATCTTAATCAATAAAATTAAAACAATAAACAAACATTTACAACAGTAAAATTATCAAGTTATTGAAAAATACCTGAAGCGATTATTCCATTACCATTCAGAAACTCATTTACATTAACATAGCCTTTAACACACAAATCTTCTTTGACAACGTTTTATTAATTGACTAGCTGGCCCGGCGAACTTTGTTCCGCCTTAATGTCAATAAATAAGTTTAAGTTTTTTTATTGGAAAAAATACTAAAAATTAAATTTCTACATCAATCATTTATAATTATTTCTGTATTTTAGTACATAGGTTCCTCTTCATTTAAGTACCTTGTGATACACGACATTTTTTGTTTTATTATCAGGCGCAAAAACAAACAACGCAGATGGTCTTCCGAACCGTGAACATGCCACGTATAACCATGGGAAAACATGAATGTTCTAGATTAAACCACAAACTTTTAAGGATTGCCCTTGTGATTTGTTGATGGTCATGGCAAACGCGTAATTACATTGTTTATCAATTTTCTAACCACCAAACGCGTACCGAAGCACAGTTTTGGTTGGTTTATGTTTCGAAGCATGATTACTACGGAGCCAACCTTTAGGCGTAAATTGTGCGGTGGTAAGCCAGGCACGTCCAAAGAGTTTAAAAATTCAATTGGACAGTTGGTGGCTTTATCTTCATTTGTGACGCAGTCAATAGATTTGAATGAATGCAATGTTCCAATGATCTTATTTTGATTTATGTAGTTTAGGTCATCTACATCTATATTCTTAGCTGCTAAAATTGCTCGCTTACTCAACCAGTCATTATTTTTGTAGTTAGAAATAATTTCTGGAAATACATCATTGCTAAGTTCGTCTTTTGATGAGACAAAATTACAAAAAATATTTGGAAATGATATTAATCCGCTCGATTCATTGACAGGCACTTGACCATTACCGATAGTCAGCAATTGTTACGAGAAATCTTCAGCAGATGTATCATTAAGCAATGTAACTCTCATGTTTGTTGTCAGTTGCAGTTTCTTCACATAGCGCTATAGATTTGACGATTTGAGTCAAGCATTTATTTCGTCGGCAGCCGTAGATCTTGTAATTACTGGCAGTATTTGGCGGAATTCGCCAGAAAGTAAAAACATGTCGAAATTATGATAGCGAATAATGTGCGTATCTGACTTGGAGATGAAGAGATAATGGCTTCAGCGATTGTCGTATCCCAATGACTATTATTTTCTAATAACTTCAATTCTTCACATGCAGCACGATATGTTGGGAATATTACACCATTAACAGTCCGTAGTGACTCAAATGACGTTGGCCCTCGCACATTTACCAGCAACAACCGCAAATAGAAACATTAATTATTCTTTGGATGAACTGTATACATAAGACCAAGAGCATCAGTAGAACGCACATCTGGATACCCAGGAACCGCATCGCCTTGCTTCCGTCTTTGAACATTCTTCGATGAAGCATTCCAAGTATAATAACGTGGCATTTCCGAGTAAAGCAAAGTTCGTGCAAACTGGTCGCTTTGGCAGATTGCAAAAAAACTGATCAATGTAGTTGCTGGATGTGTTTCAGCACGTTGCGTAGCATTCGAAGCCGTGAAATATACTCGTTGACCATTCTCCAGATGCACCGCCAAATGCGTAACAGTAGGATGACGTTCGTGAATGGGAAATGCGAACATACGCCAAATCGCTTCATTACAGTTCACATAACGACGAACTTGATAGCGTGAAATTTCATCGTTGGTATTCGAGGATTGCAATCCAAAAACCGCCATATCACTGCTTTTCGTGACATATTTGCAAATATATTTTATAGACTTGCAGTATTCAACGTTGCAATGTGTCTTGAACGATTTAGAAATAAGTGGCGAATATGGAACAATCCAACTGTTGTCGACAACGAAATCCATTCTTTTCACTTTCGTTGTGACAGCTTGACCGTTGTCATCTGGTGATCGACGCCGATACAGCGGATAACCATCATTGCCAGTGACAGTCTCCGCCGTTAATTTCCGTGGATATCGTTTAGAGCACTTTCCATCGACCATGCAAGGTGATTGGGGATTGATGGCACCACACGGTCCATCAATCATCACAACATCATGTAGGTCTGGATCGACTTCATAATCAGAAATCTCAGCACAAATGATATCATCTATTTGGTCAGGCTGAATTCTTTCCACTAACCAAATAAGAATGTGTGCGTGCGGCAGGCCTCGCTTTTGCCGTTCAATTGAATACATCCAGCATCGAGTATCTCCAAAGCCGCGTTGTTTAACAATAAAGTTCATGAGGGACCAAATTTTTTGCCTGAATATACGTGCTGTGATGTCGTGTCTATCATTTCATGTTTGTACGGGAAGCAGCAATTGAGTAATTTCTATCCATTTTGGATTACAGGTAAAAGTAATAAAGAGATCGTGCCGACCGTAATGACGGACGTATGTCATTGAATCTTATGCATATTCATGGATATGACGTGGACTACCAATGTATGTCACCGGCAGAATAGTTAATCGACCAATATTAGCTGCATTTCCTTCAGTACTAACTGCATCACGTAAATGGATGTACTCCTCAGAACGCAGTTTGGCTTGGTTCAAACTTATGAATGTTAAACGTTCTGTTTCTATTTTTAGATACATGTCAACGCAATACTGCTGAAACAATCGACGAAACCGCAGCAAATAGTTGTCAGCATTTTGACAAATCATCAAACGATATGCGTATAATTCATTGAGCTAACTTTCTTTGTAGTTTCTCCACCTGAAATTAAAAATTTGATAATTAACCATTTTAAAGGCAAACAATACAGACATTAACCATTTTTTAATAAGCATTATTTTAAATCAGTGTTTTTCACAAATAAATCAAATAAATGATGATACTGATACTCACCATTCAATGGATTTTTCATTTTAATATTAAAATAATATTCATCTTCTCCTTGCCAAAACATCAACGGGTATTGCAATGTGTCATATGATCAATGAGTTTCAGATATTTGTTGCAGTTGCCCAGTATTGCGACTTGTAAGCACAACGTTGCGTTTTTCCAATTGTTCACCAACAATCAGGATGGCAACTTCGTCTACTGTTGGAGCATTAAATGTCCTTTCGTGTGTTCCAGATGGTCGTTTGTCTGCTTTGATGAAAACTTTATAGTCATCACTTGGCATGCGCTCTAAAGCACTCTTAAACAACCTGACCAACGCATGATGTTCATGAAGCAGACACTGCAAGTCTTGAAGAATTGCTCGCTTCATTCCTGCATGGATCCTTAGGCGTCTATCAAGTTGTTCTTCCGTGTTGCCCATGAAATATATTTGTAAAAATTTATTCTGTGTATCTTCGAAAGGTAGTAATGATCCAATTCGATGGTGAATCTGTCCTTGTATCTACAAAATAAAAACCAGACAGTATTAACTGGGTTATAAACACTTTTTCTGTGGGAGAGTAGAGTTCAGTATTAGCAAATATAATACATACCAATAGATAAAGTAAACTATTCTTTAACTACATTCTATGTAAGTACAAAAATACCTTAAATGTCGGATTAAATCCTCCTTCTTCGATAATGTCTGCCCCAAATGACGTCATTTGGAAACAACTATTGTATTTTCGAGTATTTGCAAGAAAGTGGCGTGATTCTTGTGTTTCGCCACAAAGCAATGAATACAATGGCTCATGTGGCGGAGTCAACACTGGCAATTTCACTTTACCATTAAGGCAGCATAATCCAGGCGTTTCTCCGGAAAACTTTAATGCACCACAATACTCGCAAACTACTTCCATTTGCCCAATGCAAACGCTAGGATGCAAGCTGTAATGCAATCGTATTGAAACGCTGCTCGATTCAAATCAGCACTTGATAAATATCTTGTTCTGCGTCGCAAATAATCAGTTTGTTGACCTCTGTTGTTCGCTCGACGATTCTGCATTGCCAACCGAGCTTTTTCACGGGCTGCTTCACTTTGCTCTCGTGATTGAGAAGCACGAAGTCGAGCCATACTATCGCGGCGCTGTTCACGTGCAATTTCTTGTTCTTCTTCAGTCCTTTCATTTGCAGTATTTCGAATTCTTCTTGCATCACGGCTTTGTCGGGAAAGATTCGATCGTCTTGGTCGCGGCATTATTAATTAAACTTCATTTCACCTAAAAACCTAAATTTTCAACCATACCGAGTTTTATAGTTCACTTCACTGTTTATACGAATTATACGAAAGAATAGAAATAGTTTAATTATTGATTTTTTACAAATATGTAATTGTCATCCATACGTCATTACATAGCTGTATACGTCAATTTTGTTATTCCAAGACTGATTCTTTTTTGTTATACCACGTTTTATAGTGACTGACGTTACATGTCAAGTCACACGGGAATGCTGTCGAACGGGATAAAAGTACTTGAACTTCTCCTGGCTCTAAACTACCTCCCTGTCAATTTTCAGCTAAATCTGTTTAGCCGTTCTTGAGTTATAAGTGAAATAACTAACACGACTTTCTTTTATTATAAGATTTATGGTTAAAATTTAAACGATCTCTTGGGTTTGTTGTTTGTAAACATGATAAGGATTATAAATATGAACAATTACAATTTTTTTTTCATAGCATACGTAGGCAGACGAGCAGTTGGGCCACCTGATGGGAAGTGGTTACCAACGCGCTGCCTACCGAAAGACATAGGGTGTTAAGTCTCGTTTACCCAGTAAATACGCTGGCTACGGTGCCCTTCAAACCAGAACACAGCAGTATTTTCACACCACTGCTTCGCGGCAGAAATAGGCACCGCGGTGGTACCCACCCAGACGGTCTCCTGTTAAAAGGGGACCTACCACCGGTGAGTTTTCTTTTTGGACTTTCGAAGATATACCGTTTAATATCATCGCAATGGTAACCATAGTAATAGCTATATAACGTAATAGCGCAATTGTTATTATCATCAACGTATCATTCAACAGTTTGATTTGTTACTCAACTGTTGAATGATACGTGTAAAAAGGTGAACTAAAACTAATACACAACAACACAAACATTAATGACAAACAGTAATGATAGAACGCCTAAATATATAGCAATTTAAAAGGATTACGTTTTCCAATTTTTTATACCTATTTCAAAAACACAATTGCCGGTTGATCTTGTTACAAAAATATTGAGATGATAGCTGTGAATTAGTCGCGAGCGTTATTTTACGGCATTAGTTACAGTGAATAGTAGCGTGATATGAAACGTAATAACCAGTTTCGTGTCAAATTAAAAGTAGTTATTTTTTTAAATACATTATTCAGGCGAACTCGGTCGTCGTAGTCTTTGTCCGACAGTTGGTTTAGCAAGTGTTAAAATTCTTTCGCATCTTGCCTACCGACGAGCCTAGCGAGAGAGATAGCTAATCGAAATTTGCTGAGTGTGGGACAGCGAGTGACGCATTAAATTTTCGTAGGTATGACTAATGAATATAGATACCATATTCAAGTGAGTTGGTAAATAATGTCACGCGATTCTAGAAAACCAGCGTTATTTAAAATTTAAAGTAAAATAAAACAATTCAGTTTGTTTAGTTTGCCCTTATAAATGTGTATAGTTTTAGGTATTTTGGTGTTTTACGTAAATTTAATGTAAAGTTTCATTATCATTATTTAAATTAGTATTTTTTGAAGTGTAAATAAAAAACTTGTAAAATGTCTCGGTTTAATTCTTGTTTTGTGGGAGTTTTTTCATGAATGCATACGCTACGGATTTTTCAAAAACTCAACCACAACTAAAAATATGTGTACGTGTTCTAGCGTACACTCGTAAAAAGTGAAACTTCTTTATGACGTTATTTTTTAAAAAATAATTTACTATATGCAACTTTACAGAAATTGGTTAAATAAAGTTAAATTAGATAGAGTTTAATAGATAAAATAATTGAATATTAAATAAATTATATTAATATTTAATATTTATTTCTTCAAAGTCATCACTATACAAAGCGGGTCATGGGCTCTTATGGAAGTCGATGCAATCGCCACCTGGATTTTAAAAATGTAACTACTCAAAACGAGCCGCAAAATACATTAGAGACATTTATTCCACTGGAGAAAGTATACTTCGAATTACGCGTGGTGAGATAAGAAAAAGATGCGTATTTTACGTTTACTGTAATTTGATAATGCATGAAGTTAATGCATTAATTATGAAAAATTAAGTATTTCGCTATTATAATTACCGTATATCTAATTTTAAAAACACTGCCATCCAGTTACAAAATGTAACAACAATATGAACCATACCCTTAAGTATTTAAAACGGTTTCAACAAAATTTACATATATGGCGCTAACTCTAATTTCATACAAAAAAAGATGGCGCGTAAAAATAAAATGTTACACTAAATTTTTTCTTATATAATTTTAAGAAGTTTCACTTCAAAAAAGACAATTTTATTATGACCTTGCAGATTTACTTGTAGATAGTTTAGTAGACAAAAGAAAAGTTTTAGAAATAAAAACAATTAAAATAGATATCAAAATGTACGCGGAATACGGACCAAAACTCACGATGCCCTAAAAAAATATTTGTTTTATTTTAACACTATTTATTTTATAATCTTTACTTTGATCAGCGTTATGTGGTGTATCGAAGGGATCGTGTTCATTCAGTTACAAATAAAGTGGATGCGGCGGTGTATTGATAGCTGTGTCTCATTCACTTTTCTAAAAAGAGTACAATGCTGAGAATCAACTTGTGAATATATTTGGGTAGTTATTGAACTAATTATAAATCGTATATAAACTAAGCTAGCACTTTGCGCAAGTATACAAGCCACCACCAGTCGATCTAGAAAGACAAAAGCAATGATATTGACCATATACTAGGCAACTGCCTCCGTAGCCTAGTGGTATGGGCGTGTGCTTTAGAAACCGGAGGTCGTGGGTTCGAATCCTGCGGGGACGCAACAAATTTTCATTGTTGTTTCCTAGTTGGTTAGGGCAATTTGGGCCGATCACCCAATTGTCTGAAAAGTAAGATGATCCATGCGTCGGATAGGCATGTAAAAAGTCGGTCCACCCACCAACCCGCATTGGACCAGCGTGGTGGGATACGGTTCAAACCCCCTAATGAATAGGGGTGTACCCTAACGGGGAGGCCTATGTCCAGCAGTGGACTAACAAAGGCTGATGATGTATGTATGTATGTATACACTAGGCGATTTTAATTAAAAATTTAAACGGGCTGCGCAATAATACGGCAATGATACACATTATTTCCAATAAATAATTTGGTTACTCATTTATTCATTTTATGTCCTCATTGTAAATGACTATTCCTAATACATACACGAACCACCAAAACTTAATACCATGTGACAATAAAAGATTTAATTACTTTAAATCTGATTAATGTGTAATCGTTATTGAATTAAACGATATAAACTGGACTGATGTTTTTGAAAATTGTAATAATGATGTTAACTTCATGGTTGTAGCATTTTATCGAGAGTTGCGAATAGTATTAACAAATTTGTACCGTTATGTAATATCTGTGCATCTAAGAATCCTCCCTGGCTGACTAAAAAACTTCATAAACTTTTGAATGAAAAAGAAAAACTTCGTAAAAGGTTTATTAAATTTAAGAACCCACGTGATGGTGAAGAATACTACTTAATTCGTAAACGCTGTCATAAAATTGTAAATATCTGTCATACTAATTACGTCAATTTAATAGAAAAAAATATATGTAAAGAATCCAAAGCATTCTGCCGACACATTAAGGATAAAGAAAAGGTCTTTTTTCATTTCCTTCAGAAATGAAAATGAATGACAATAGCCAACTTCACTTCTTGAAAAAGAAAAAAATCTTTTGAAGACAATGCAAGATGCTATAAATAATATTAGAGCAAAGCTTACTTTATTAAATTCGAGTGTCTCAGAAAAGCGATTGGAATTAAATTCAAATTCAAATTCAAATTCAAATATCTTTATTCAATATAGAAGTGTAACACTCGCTTATTGATTGTCAAGGACGCCTCGACCTGAGAAGAACCGGCGAAAGAAACTCAGCGGGCCTATTTTGTCATCTTTTAAAATAATCAAATATATACATATAAATTTTCTTATGAGCTACATACAGTACTATCATACGTATATTACACTTGAAAAAGCCTGGAGCGAGCATTCCATTACCAGCCTGTGTTATCATTTATAAATTCATTTATGTCATAATAACCTTTAACACATAAACGTTCCTTTACTACTTTTTTAAATTTATTAACAGTTAAATTCTGAACGTTTACTGGGATTTTGTTGTAAAAGCGTATACATTGTCCCATAAAAGATTTACTTATTCTTCGCAGTCTAGTTGCTGGAAGAATTAAATTATGTTTGTTTCTAGTATTTATGTTATGTGCATCACAATGTATGGAAGTTGAATCATCACGGTGAGTTTAACGCAGTTAAAACTCACCGTGATGACGAAGACGAAAAAGATAGACGCAGAAATCCTCGCGTCACTCTTCTTCTGGCGCGAGGAGGCGAGGTCTCGGGGCTGTAATGTAAATTAAATCAAATAAAAAAACAAGGAGCAAAATCGACATCAACGATGACAATGGCAAGATAATGGACACTGACACAACGGACACTACGCGGACCAGGTGAGGGCCGACTCTCCGATGGTGAAGGCAGAGCATCCTGCAGACAAATCTGAACCACTGCGCCAGAGCTCAGGATTTGTTGTTTCTGAGCATGGCGAAGTGGTCGATTCAGGTGGCCGTAGTGTCGGAACCGTACAACGTTCCCCCCGGCAATGACTGGGCTGGGGACCTCTCCGAAACTGCGGCAGTGGTCTGCGGGACGTGAAGAAAGGTCCAGGCTTCGTCGACGCTCTGTTGGGAGATATTATAGTCGTTTCAGCGTACTTTTCTCCCAACAGATCTCTCGCCGACTTTGAGGGCTACATAGACCGACTCGGTAGAGGTCACTGATCTGTTCTTACTGACCCTTCCCTGAGCTAGTCGCAGGCGGTTCAGCTGCGGCAGACTCGCGGGGAAGGACTCTGGAGGATTGGCTCCTGGAGGTCGGGCTGTCTGTCTTAAACAGGGGTTCGGTGAACACCTGTGTACAAGCCCAGCGAGGTTAGATCATCGATGTATCGTTCGCAAGCCCCGCCCTGGCACGCCGAATACAGGGCTGGCAGGTAGTGACGGGCGTCGAGACCCTGTCGAATCGTCATTGCATCTGAATCAGGTCTCCGTCTCCTGGATGCCTATACCGGCCCTGGCCGGAGCCCGAGGGACGACAGCCCCAGGTGGCGTCTCTGAAGCCTGGACCGAGAGCTGCTGACGGTGGCGGCAATAGTGCAATCGGTTTACGGCAATAGGTTTCTGCGCCCAACATTGTTAATGTGGAGGGGGAGGCACAATGGCTCCGGAACGCAATGTCACAGGTGTGTGACGCATCGATGTCCTAGGCCAAACGTCTCCCTCCTAAACGCCGGGTATACTGGTGGACTCCAGAAATCGCCGCCATCTGCAGAGAGTGCTTCAATACTTGTGTTTTTGCATTAAACTATCTACTTGCATGCCGATTTATGTTGATCAAGATTAATTTCATTTGTTTGACTATATCCACCGATATAATCGCACATAAATGGACATCCCACGATTTTAGTTATTGCATTATTGCGGTATATTATCAACTCAATCATGCCGATTTGTTTTGAATACGATTAATTTCTGGTGATTTAATATAACGCTCGATATAAGCACATATAAATGTATCTTGACCATTCCACACTTGTGTTATTGCGTTAAACTATCAACTTCTAAGCGCCTTTTTGTTTTGATCAAGATTCATTTCTATTGTTTGAATATATCCCCCGATATAACTGCACATTATAGTCATCCCACGATCTTATATGTCGCATTTTTGCGGTATATTGTCAACTCAAACATTCCGATTGGTTTCGATCACGATTCAATTCTGGTGTTTAAATAAAACACCCGATGTAAGCCCATGTAACTGTTTGTCTTGACCGTTCTATACTTGTGTTAATGCGTAAAACAATCAACTTTTACATGCATATTTCTTTTAATCAAGATTCTGTTCTGTTATAGAAATATATCCTACGATATGACCGCACATACATAAACATCCCAGGATTTTACTTTTTGCATTATTGCGGTATATTATCAACTCAATCATGCCGATTTGTTTTGAATACGATTCATTTCTGGTGCTTAAATATAACGCTCGATATAAGCACATACAAGTGTGTCTTGACTTTTCAACAATTGTGTTATTGCGGTAATTTATCAACTTGTACTTGCCGTTTTGTTTTTGTCAAGATTCATTTCTGCTGTTTTAAAATATCCTCCGATATTATCGCACTTAAATGGACATCCCACAAATTTAATATTTGCATTTTTGCGGTATATTATTAATTTGTACATGATGATTTGTTATTATTAGTATTCATTTCTAGTGTTTAATTGAAACCCCTGATCTAACCTCACATAACCAGACTTCTCAAGATTAAAATTATTGCATAATTTCGTTAAATTATCAAATTGTTCATACCGGTGTGTTTTGATTACAAGTAATTTTTGGTGTGTAAATAAAACTCTCGATTTAAGGCCATATAACTGTATGCCTTCACCGTTCAATACTTGAGCTATTGCGTTAAACTATCAACTTGTACATGCCTATTTGTTTTGATCAAGATTTATTTCTGTTGTTTGATTTTATCTTTATATATTTTTATATGATCAGACATAAATGGAAATCCCACAATTTTAGTAATTGCATTTTTGCGGTACACTGTCTACTCAAACATGCCGATTTGTTTCGATTACGAGTGATTACTGCTATTTAACTATAACGCTCCGTACGAGCCTATATAACATTTTGCGTTGACCATTCAATACTAGTTTTATTGCGGTAAATTATCAACCTGTACTTGCCGCTTTGTTTTGATCAAGATTCATTTCTGTTGTTTAAATATATCCCTCTATATATTCGCACATAAATTGACATCTCAGGATTTTAAAAATTGCATTATTGCGGTATATCGTCAATTCAACCATGCCGATTCGTTTTAATTACGAGTCATTTCTGCTATTTAAATATAGCGCTCCGTATTAGTCTATATAACTGTTTGCCTTGACCGTTCAACACTTGTATTATTGCGGTATGTATCAACCTGTACTTGCCGATTTGTTTTGATCAAAATTCATTTCTATTATTTAAAATATTCCACGATATAATCGCTCATAAAATGACTTCCCAGGATTTTAATAATTTCGTTATTGCGGTACACTGTCTACTCAAACATGCCAATTTGTTTCGATTACGAGTCATTTCTGCTATTCAAATGTAGCGCTCCGTATTAGTTCATATAAATGTTTGCCTTGACCGTTCAGAACTTGTGTTATTGCGGTATGTTATCAACTAGTACTTGCCGATTTGTTTTGATCTAGATTCATTTCTGTTGTTTAAATATATCTCTCGATATTATCGTTCGTAAATTGACATTCCAGGCTCTGAATAATTGCGTTATCGCGGTTCACTGTGTACTCAAACAAACCGATTTGTTTCGATTACAAGTCATTTCTGATATTTAAATGTAGGCGCTCTGCATAAGCCCGTATATCGGTATGCATTGACCGTTCAACACTTGTATTATTGCGGTAAATTATAGCGCTCCGTATTAGTCCATATAAATGTTTGCCTTGACCGTTCAATACTTGTGTTATTGCGTAAATTATCAACCTGTACTTGCCGATTTCTTTTGATCAAGATTCATATCTGCTGTTTAAATATATCCCTCGATATAATCGTTCATAAATGGACATCCCAGAATTTTAAACACTGCGTTATCGCGGTACACTGTCTACTTAAACATGCCGATTTGATTCGATTACGAGTCGTTTCTGCTATTTAAATATAGCGCTCCGTATAAGCCCATACAACGGTATGCATTGACGGTTCAATACTTGTGTTCTTTCGGTATTATCAACATGTCCCGCCGCCGATCAAGATTTATCTGTTGTTTAAATATTCCCCATTAATCGATCCCTGGACATCCCGGTTTTAAAACTGTTTGGTCGCTTACACTGTCTATAAACATGCCTTGTTTCTTCGGGTCATTTCTGCTATTTAAATATGCGCTTTGTAAACCTATATAACGGAATCATTGACGTTATCTTGTTCTTTCGGTATATCAACTGACTTGGATTTCTTTTGATCAAGATTACGTTTTAAATATATCCCTCAAAAATCGTTTAAAATGGACATCCCTGTTTTAATAATTGCTTTACGCGGTACATTGTCTCTCAAACATGGATTTGTTTCGTTGAATCTTTCTGCTATTTAAATAAGCCCATTAAGCCCAACGGGACATTGACATTTCAATCTTGTGTTCTTTCGATAAATTTCAAATGTACTTGCCGATTTCTTTTGATAAGATACTATCTTTGTTTAAAATTTCCCTCGTTAATCTTCTAAATGGACATCCCAGGTTTTAATAATTGCTATCGGGTAAATTCTCTCAAACGCCATTTCTTTTCGATTGAGTCATTTCTCCTAAAAATATGCGCTCCGTAAAAACACATAAACAATTTTGCGTTGGTTCAATTGTTTATTGGTAAATTATCAACTCGTACGTGATTCGTTTTGATTTCTTTCGATTGTTTAAATTATCCCTCTTATAATAGTTCGTGGACTCCCAAGTTTTAATAATTGCGTTATCCGGGTCACTGTCTCCAAACATCCGTTTTTTGATTTTGATCTTTCTGCTATTTTAAGCTTTTAAACCTATGGCGGTATGCATTGACGGTTCAATCGTGTGTTCTTTCGGTAAATTATCAACCTGTACTTCCGATTTCTTTGATCAAGATTCATATCTTTGTTTTATATCCCTCGATATAATCGTCTTGGACATCCCAGGTTCTAAAAATAGGTTATCGCGGTACACTTCTACTCAACCATGCCGATTTGTTTCGATTACGAATTTCCTATTTATTTATGCGCTCCGTATAAGCCCATATAATTAAGCCTTAGCCGTTTCATGCTTTTTTCTTCTAAATTATCAGCCCCTTGATTTTTTTGATCAAAATTCATATCGTTGGTAAATATATCCCCTCGATATAATCGATCTAAATGGACATCCCAGTTTTCCTGCGTTATCGCGGACACTGTCTACTCAAACATCCGTTTGTTTCGATTACGAGCCATTTCTGCATTCAAATATAGCCCCGTAAGCCCATATAACGGTAGCCTTGAAGTTAATACTTGTGTTCTTGGGTTAATTATCATCCGTACTTGCCGACTTCTTTTTGATCAAATTCATATTTGTTGAAAATTCCTCAAAATTTATCATAAATGGACTAATTTTCAATTGAATTTGCGGTACCTTGTCTACTCAAACATCCGATTTGTTACGTAAAGTCATTTTGTTATTTAAATAAGGCCGTATGAAATAACGGGCATTGACGTTCATACTTGTTTTTGGGTAAATTATCAACCTGTCTTGCGTTTCTTTTGATCAAGATTCATATCGCTGTTAAATATATCCTCTTAATTTCTAAATGGACATCCCGATTTTTAAACCGCTTATCCCGGTACTTTACTCGAAAATGGCGATTTGATTCGTTAAGTCATTTCTGCTATTTTATAACCTTCTTAAGCCCATAAACGGCCTTGACCGTTCAATGTTTGTTCTTTCAGTAATTATCAACCTGTCCCGATTTATTTTGATCAAGATTCATATCTGTTGTTTAAATATATCCTCATAAATCGATCTTAAATGGAATCCCAGTTTTTTTGTTTCGCGGTTCCTGTTACCAAACATCCCGATTTGTTTCGATTACGAGTTATTTCTGCTTTTAAGTTAACGCCCGATAACTCATATTATTGGTTGACCGTTCAATGCTTGTGTTCTTTCTAAATTTCAACAGTACTTGCCGACTTTTTTTGATCAAGATTTATATCTGTTGTTTAAGTATATCCCTCGACATAATGTTTAAATGGACATCCCAGGATTTTCTTATTGAATTATCGCGGAACCCGTCTACTCAAACATGCCGATTTGTTTCGATTACGAGTCATTTCCTATTTAAAATAACCTCCCATGCCCCCCGGTATTCATTGACGGTTCAATACTTGTGTTATTGGGTAATTTATCAACTTATTTCCCGCTTTGTATTGATCAAGATTCATTTCTGTTGTTTAAAAACTTCATATAGTCGCTCATAAATGGACATCCCAGGATTTTAAACACTGCGTTACGCGGTACCGTTATAAAATGCCGATTTGATTCGATTAAGTCGTTTTGCTATTTAAAATAGCCCCGATAAGCCCTCAATTGCTTTGACGGTTCAATCTTGTGTTCTTTCGGTAAATTATCAACATTACTTGCCGACTTTTTTGATCAAGATTCATATCTGTTGTTTAAAAAACCTCGATAAATTGTTCATAAATGACATCCAAATTTTAAAAACTGTGTTTCGGGTCACTGTTACTCAAAAGAATTTGTTTCGACGAGGCTTTCTGCTATTTAAATATAACCCCCCAAAGCCTTTCCAAATGCATTGACGTTCAATACTTTGTTTGGGAATTTATCAACTATTTTTCCCTTTGTATTGATCAAATTCATTTCTGTTTAAAAGACATCATTCGATAAAGTCCCAAAGGACATCCCAGGATTTTAAAACTGCGTTATCGGGACCGTCTACTCAAAAAATGGATTTGATTCGTTACAGGTTTTCTGTTTAAAATATGGGCCCATGTTGACGTTAAACTTGTGTTCTTTCGGAAATTATCAACATGTCTTGCTGACTTTTTTGATAAGATTCATATCTGTTGTTTAAAAAAATCCCTCGATATAATTTTTTTAAAAGACATCAAAATTTTAAAACTGTGTTTCCGGGTACACTGTTACTCAAACAGGAATTTGTTTCGATTACGAGTCATTTCTGTTTTAAAATTTGGCTCCGCATAAGCCCATACAACGGTATGTTGACGGTTCAATTGTTTTTGCGGTAATTTATCAACTTATATTTGCCCTTTGTATTGATCCAAGTTATTTCTGTTGTTTGAATCCGATAAAGTCCTCGTAAAGGACATCCCAGGTTTTAAACACGCGTTATCGCGGACCGTCTACTCAAAAATGCCGAGATTCGGTTGGTCGTTTTCTGCTATTTAATTTGGCCCATTAAGCCCTACGTAGCTTGGGTTAAATACTTGGTTCTTTCGGTAAATTTCAACGTAATTTTGCCTTTTCATCAAGATTCATTCTGTTGTTTAAGTTATCCCATATAATTTCTTGGAATCCAGGTTTTCATTTTGAATTATCGCGGCACTTCTCTCAAACATCCATTTGTTTCGTTGGTCATTTCTCTATTTAAGTATAACGCCCTTAAGCCCAAAACGGGCCGGCGGTTCAAATTTTTTTTGGTAATTAATCAACTTGTACGCCGATTTGTTTGGTATGACTCAATCTGTTTTTAACTCTCGATATAATCGTTCATAAATGGACATCATAGGTTTTAATAAGCTTATCGGGTCCTGTCTACTCAAACATGCCGATTTTTTGATTAGTCTTATGTTTAGTCTTATTGTATTCAAGTTATGCTTTGACCATGTCTGTTGAACTTCTTAACGAGTTCAATTGCCAGATCCCCCGAACTTGGTGACCAAAACTTTTAAAGAAATGGGCCACCGATTGGATGGGGGATTTTATAGAAGTCGCAAGGATCATCGACTTCGGTATACGGACCGAGGCGGATGTTCGGTCGACTTAACGTTGCTGGGGCGGTGAGAACTGCCCTGGAAGCAAGGGACCGGGTACGCGGGCGTTGGTCTCGCCTCCTTGAGGGTATACCAAAAGTGTGTGTTTTTCTCTTGTGTGTGTATTGTGGCGGGACCCTTGTAGGGTCCTTCCCAAGCCTTCTTCATCTGGGTTTAAGAGTACATTAAGGACGACGTTTCCTACAGACTTCTGGGTTTGAAATTTGCGCCTTCCTCAGAGGGTTATTTTTTCTATTCTTTCTGAAATTTTAATTATGTTTTTAAAATGGGCCAATGTCGGCATCTTGCAATGCTGTGCAAGTCGACATTT